>JAUOBX010597475.1:0-15949 GCA_032360705.1 Eupentacta quinquesemita | reverse complement strand
GCATATATTTTGCCAAGCTTCTTCACTATCAGCAGATCACGCAGTTATATTTCTCCGAGGGTTTCATCCCACCGCTCTTAAGACTGCCAATGTCACGCCACTCATAAAGAAGGCCAGTTTTGACCCAGAAATCGTACAAAACTACCGACCCATTTCGAATATGTCTTTCATGTACAAGACTCTGGAGCGTGTGGCAGTCAAATACCTCCAGGAATATCTCACACTGAACAATCGTCACTCCGTCAATCAGTCAGCGTATCGCATATATCAC
This sequence comes from Eupentacta quinquesemita, assembly GCA_032360705.1. Taxonomy (NCBI): domain Eukaryota; kingdom Metazoa; phylum Echinodermata; class Holothuroidea; order Dendrochirotida; family Sclerodactylidae; genus Eupentacta; species Eupentacta quinquesemita. Next base: position 15,678 of record JAUOBX010597475.1, on the reverse strand, counting down.
AGTACGGAAACAGCTCTGCTACGCGTCACTAATGTCATTCTTCGCGATGTGGATCGGAAAAAGGAAGTAGTTATCGTTCTCTTACACCTGTCATCAGCCTTTGACACAATTGTTCCAATCAGCCTCCTCAACCTTTTGGAAGATCGCTATGGTATACGGTATATGGCGTTGCTCTAAAATGGCCCACGTCATATTTCACTGATTGCCAACAGTACGTCGTCATCAATGAAGTCTATTCCTACGCCCAGACTATCAGATGGGGGGTTCCACAATGTTCCGTTTTCGGGCCACTTGCTTTCACATTGTACGCTGGTCCCATCGAGTAAAGCATCGAAGCTCGTGGTTTGTACTGTATGTTCTACGCTGACGACACACATATCTATCTCTATTCAACCTCTAAGATTTACTACTCTCTTCACACCGGATAGAAGAATGTTTGAAGGACTTACGGAACTGAATGGTAGCCAACTCGCTAATGCTCAATGACCGTGCTTATACACTTCACTTCACGAGTCGTAACATCTCCGACTAACCTCCCGTCAATTCATGTCGAGTAATGACTCCGTAGCTCTTACGTTTGCAAATAAAACATTCACTATCGCATTACAGTTACGGCCCGGTGCGCTGCCGTCGCTCTTAATAAAGTTATGTGATAGTGTACGCGTGGAACAAAAAACATCTACCAGACTCTGAGAACCATCGGTCAGACATTCTAATGTACATTGTTAGGTAATTCCTCATTCCACGAATTTCAGAAATAGCATGACTGCCAGAGGTGGCCATTAACACCACACCTCATCAGCCTCGTCGCCCTCAGCAGCAGGCTTTGACCACAGGAATGGCTTTCTGTGGGAGAAGTGAGTATGTATTACTACGGACTGAAGATGTACATCATTCTTAAATAGGTCCCACTTGCAAGGGTATGTATGACAATGACGTACATACGTCGTATGGATTATGAATTGTAGTGTTAAACCATCGCCGCTTGTCCAAATCGCCAAATACAACGATTCAGCCCAAACGAAATTTGATCAGGATTCTCTTGGGACAGTATAGTACGAACGAAGGGGTTATGTGCCCTCCCAGGAAGCCCTACTAATCAGCTTATTGGCGAAATTCCTCGGGTAATGACTGAAACAACTGAGTGTTCATGCATGCGTCTCCGAAAATTGAGTCAGCGACTTATCATATTAGTGTCACTGGCTAACCATATCATCTCGCATAGTTACTGAGTGCAGTAGAATGGCACGGTTGAATCATTTGGGTATATTTTTACCTGGTTCATATCGATGTATATTTCATACAAAATCGAACGTGATTACGGTACTTCTATTTACGTTCATGGGAAGCCGAATGTGCAATAATTCGATGAACACTGTTTTTCGTCGATAAACACAGTTTATCCCGAATAACTGCTTCTCACTCGATAAGCAGAGTTTTGTGCGATAAACAGTGTTTTTCAACCGATAAACACTCACTGTTTATCGACCGGAAAACACTGCACATTCGGCTTGTCATATACGTTATTTAACGATGATATTGCACTATCCTGGTTTCACAGTTTATTTCAGTATTATATGCGTGTGTCTAAATCGTCACCTTACTTTTGTCACTTCTTAGAACTATAACCTATAAAAATATTCGAATGAAATTCATCACATTCTGCATAATAGGCTTACGTTCACTATTTCTTCTTTCAGTTTTTCATCAATTTCATAAATGATTGTGAGAATGTTGAATGAGTTATAATGACTCTAATCAATCAGTTCTCTACATTATGTCCTTACGAATGAAATAATTATATGAGCAGACGTGGCGAACCGATGAGCAAAGAGACTCGATTAGTACAACTGTACTATATCATGCGTCAATATTGACGTACTGCGGGATGTCAAACGGAAAATATATTTGACTAAGATGATTCATCAGTGTGTTTGCGATTCTCAAGAACTATGATCTCATTTCAAAATGTTTGATATAATAACTCCAGTTGGATAGATCTCTTATTTTGGATATTTCTCCTTCGGTAAATTTGAGGATTCTTCCACGATATTATTACCTGTCGTCTGAAAATGAATATATTGTGGCTGCTTGGATTACTTCGTGTGTTCAGGGTTTTAGGCATGTCTACCCACCTATAGCACGGATACTGGTCGAATAAATATTAGCAGCATCAGGTCCACTTTGTGCAACAATGAAGTATATGTATATTATGTCAATCCGTCAATTTCTAAATCATCACCCAACTGAAGTAAATTATTCCTATTATAACCTATGATTACCGCCGAAGAATATTCATCACACTCCTCGTCATACGTTCACAATACACAGCCTGCACTTTCCTAGTTTCAGTTATTGATTCTTCGATGTTGATAATTTGAAATTATTTACCTTCAGCCTCAGCTTCAGGTTGATGAATTAGTTCTCGTTGTGATTACATGTATGAGTTAAAGGTTGTAAATAGATGTGGTGAACCCATGAGCGAAGAAAATTGATTAGTTATGGAGCACAGCAACTGAAAACACTACAATATATCACATGTCCAGATGTGGAATTGTGTAGGATATCTAGCATATGCATATCATCAAATTTCCTTATGGAAGATATATCTGACTAAGATGATTTATTAGTTTGTTTGCGAATCTCAAGAACTGCCGTAATCATATTTCAAAATGAATCATTTGTTAACCTGGGGAATCCTTCACAATACAAATAAATGTCGTCTGAAATAATATCATGATGGCTACTTGTCATGTAGACAATGCCCAACGCGAAGTTTGAGGTTCTAGACCAACCTACTTACATACAATACGGATATCAATCGGAATAATACTAGCTCGAGGTCACGAGATGTCGAAAACAGCAACCTCACGTTCTTAGGAAGTGCAACTAAGGACATGAATGATTACATATTCAGTCGGAGTAAACTAACGTAAAAACCTCATGGATAATTTGATGGCTGCCTGCAATACATTTCTTTGAATTCAGCTCACGGTTGAGAATTGAAAAATATAAACACGGTATATATTCGACGAGAATGGTCATAACTTTTTACGATGAAGGTTTTATTCCCCAAGTGACATCCATCTGACTGCCAATATACACCTATGACATTTTATTCACACAAGCTTTTCTTATACTTCAATGATGAACAATAAAATGATCATCTTATGTTTGTCCACCCACGAACAATCTGTAAAGGTTATAGGTAACCCACGAATCATCCATAAACCGACTAAGCTGCTAGCCGCAAATGTTAACTCTATTCCATGGAATAATATTGCCATGATGATCGTACCTCTTATAATAACATCTACCTGACAGCCGATATACGCCTATGACATTTAAATTACAGAAGCTTTATCTAATATGCTAATGTTAAACAACATAATGATTGTAAATTTTTGCAAATTTTCGCCTTCGCTCACCCACGAAAAGTATGTGAAATACGCTATTGGAAAGTGGATTAACATTATCATTCATTTGATCTAGCTCAGTCGCTTATATATGACGTGCAGTGTATAGTTCGCAGTCAGTTCACTGTTACCGAGATACCTATTGTCCTAAAGAATGACGCCATCTATCAGCCAGACAAATCAAGGTCTCGGTCGGTGTTGATACGAATATAATATGAAGAACCTTTATCGTTGGATGGAAGTATTCGATAGTGTAGGGACAGGAACAGCTGCTGATGGAGGAAGCACTTCGTGGTCGTTAACTTGTATAAAATAGGATGCATATTTGTATCAATGAAAATGACAGACGTAAATTGTCTCATTCTAACATATAATGCAGTGAATGGGACCAGCTTCAACGCTTCCCATGAAACAATCGTTCACATAATGTGAGGCTTCAATTGAAGAGCTGGGCACGATGGGCCAACGACCCGAATCACTGACGAATATAAATACTGGTGCCCTCACTGTATCTAATAAATCATGCCCGATCGTTTATATAATATGCCATTCGACTTTTGGGACCTCCCATCCGGGGGATATGTGATATTCGAAGAGTCGAACGTTAAACCAACTGCTATAGATCAATCTGGTTGAAATTAACAGTGATGAATAAACCTTAAGACATTGGCTATAATAACGCAGTTGCATGTCGCTGAATGCCTCAAAGAAGTCCCAGTTATACAAGTACATTGTATCAATCGGTCGCTGTGATTCACGTGTAGCCAGGTAGCGGTACGCCTTACGCTATACAAACAATCACTAGTAGCAACTGTGTGTAACTGTTTCGAATATATTAGTCTAAGAAAGCCTGATATCATCCAGTAGGTCATTCTAAGATGATACCATGAACACCAATTGGGAAAATGGACTATCCTCATTGAACAAACCAGTCAAATTATCGGGAACACGTATTTAGGCAGTTCTTTCGTGAATCATATAATATCGAAAGAAAGGATTCAGTCAGTATAAATGAGTGTCACTGCAAAATTCATTACATACGAATTGACTGTGAGCATCAGGGTGTCCCCCAGGGGAAGGAAGCAGTGTATCAGACATGTCAGTTTGTATCGTCAGTCGTCTTTCAGCCTCATAGTGATTCTTCTGTCAGGGTAAAGCTGAATGATATCAAATATTATCAGTAACCAATTGGTCAAAGTTGCCAGCTTCCCATTCAGTAAAACGTTCGGAGGATCTCTGTCGAGCAAATAGTATGGCTTTACATGTAGGTCAACTGTTTTATGTATGCTGTCGCCTCGTCATCTGTATATTGTATGTGTGCACCACTCCCAGTCTGTGGATGCCCATCTTTCTCAAGGTAGTAGGACTCATCGCGGTATCGAGGCGAAGCGAACTACTATCACATGCGTTATGAGATGGATTCAGCATACACACATAGGCCTATAGCAATTAGTATATCGATTCTGGGATATGAGTTCGATTCCCTGCCGAGCCAGACGCGCGTAATTTGTGGACGGTTGGGGAATGTGTTCCCTCTCCACAGCGGACTCCTCCCCACCCAGGAGTGATGGGGACCCGATGAGGTAACGGTTGGTAGAGCTTTGTATTCTACATGGGGTGTAGCGGTCGTGGGCCAACGTGCATCTCGGTTGCAGGCTCAGTCTCTATCACGTTATTAATGTTCAGGGAAAATGTACAGAGCGCCTATATAGGGTCGGCGAAATAAGTGCGCTATATAATCATAATTATTATTAATATTACTATCTAGACGTAAGCAGCTCATGAACATCAGTAGTTTTGCACTTCTTTATGAGGTATACAGCTAAGCTGTTACTCACGGGTGTGCAGAATATTGAAAATAGGCCTACAACGTTTCCTCAACCAATTGAATCTTGCCCGGAGGAAACTTTTTGTTCCTTCGTACTGCCCATACAACCACAGAGGAAACTTTTATCACTTTACGCAGCATGGCCAATGGTCAAGGTTCATTTAATTATTTGTTCAACACTAAGCTGTGCTGACAGTAATTGCGCGGGATATAAATAATTAGTGTTTAAGAAATAGTCTCTGGACGTTCCATACATGATTGAGCTGATAAAACGACGATGTATTACCCTGGTGTTTCGCTGTGTGCGTCTCACGATGAAAACGTACTTCATAATATAGGCCATGCAAGGCATACATCCCCTGGCAGAGACATATGCCTAGTTCTGTTTAGTTCTGTCTAGTTGTGTATATTTCTCTCACAGTCACATCATCAGTGCGTCTTTATTCCTATGAAGCTGCATTTTATTGTGAGAGAGTGCATGCCCGTGCATGGCTATCAATATCATTTTTTGACACACTTTGACGAAGAATGCAGCTCTTAGACTCGGGGGTAGATCACTACCGCCTTCATTTTCTTCAATTTGCCAGGTGTTTTACACATACTCAGCATTGAATCTACGATGGCCAACCGAATTCATTGTAAGCCATTTCAGTTTTCCTGATCTTTATAGAAATTTGAAAGCAAACATCACCATGATGAAAGGAAGGAGCGAGGATTCAATACGGCATTACTACCGATGCCAACTCGTGAATAGAAAAGTAATGCGGAAGTCGGCAAAACCCCCTAAATATAGCCTACCTGAATACGCCAGAACGTGTGAACTAATTTCCATCACAGTGCAATGACTCGTGAAATGAACAGTTGAAGACGTGTGGGTGGATCGAGAGGGGTTGAGTGTTGAGTTTTTCGTGGAAAGAATATCTTACCGGTGTTTGTCGATTTCATGGCATATAGGCGATTAGTAATTACAGTTCACATCTGGTAGGAGGAAAACAGCACTGTTTGTGAATAAGCAGTATTTTAACAACGTCGTATGAATGTAACCAATGCACTCGAATACCAGATGTGTACGGAGTGATGGAGATGTCATATGTGTTTCAAGGGAAACAATGATGTTGTCACAAGCCCCCAAATGAAATATCTGAACAACCTGGTATACATTTCGGCCCCATTTGCTGAATTTTGAAGAAGATACACGACAATATCTACTTATTTTCATGCTTATCTCGTCTCCCATAGCTTTCCAGCTGCGTGTATGATATGTTTTCCTATCGAATCTTCGAATCTTCTGTCCATCTACTACATCACTCAGTAATTGGCCTGTGAACGTAATGTCGTTAATATGATGGAAGAAGTAATTAACTCGAAAGACACTCGTCTAATGCGAAGACAATTGTATTGTGATAGAAAACTATAAAGAGGGACTGCGTGTGAACAGTCCCCAACAGTTGATGCTCGATTTGTATTGTGTGCTAATACATGTATCAAAGAGGTTTTAATCCGACCGTGAACTAATCCTAAATAATCAGCAATGCTACATGCATTAATTTCAGTTGTAAACCTGCGAGACCAAGCATCTGGTTTCAATATGTTAATCATAGATACTAAGATGAATAGGTGGTGCTGAGGAAATAGGGATCACCACTTTGCAATTGAGACATTTTAACGTTCAGTGGAATTCAATGTCATGTGTTCAATCCAGTTGAACAGCCACTTGTTTTTAAGGCAATTATCTCAAAATAGGTCAATTCAGAATTAGGTTGTGTGTCACTTAGAGTGTCGGATTCACTGATACGAAGACGAACCTCCATTTACCTGCTCCGGACACGTGTCTTGGATTCACCTAAAGGAATTGCCCTCATCATGTAATCGGAACAAACAACTTTATAAAATCGAATGTCTGGGTTCATGTATCTGTCGAAGGCGCCTCTTTTGATTAAGCAATCGCCCTCAGGTCTTCCTTAAACATGAAACACTCCGCAGTAAGTTGGATCTAGAAGGTGGGATTGAAAGATATTTCGTTTCGTAGTGTTTTGTAGTCTCGTATTTTTTAATAATGTACATCCCTGATACAGGATCGATTCTATATAAGGCCCTTAGCGCCGCAGATATGGACATGCCGAACTATTGCCAGCTGTAAACCTTCAATTAATATGCTCCTAAATCGTGTTAACCACAGTTGTTAAGAGGAGCATATAATTTGGTCTCTGGAATGAACTGATTCAGAGTGCTAGTTAGTATTAGGTTGCTGCGAAATATCCCGTCCCTGCTAGTGAATTACTGCGGAATGCACTAATATTAGTTCGGGTGTATCTTTGAAAGTTGAATTTTCCTAATGATCCGGATCAAATGTAAGCTTAGGTCAATCGACAGCTTAGCATCCTGGTTATCTGACCCTGAACCCCCAACGTCGGGTGAAGTTAACTTTCCTTATACTGGCTCTTCAACGATTACTATGGCATCTCTTTCTCTGTATCTCTTTCAAATTGTAATGGCTCAAAATACTTCTGTGGCAGTATATTTACTATAGTTACACGGAAGCGATTAGTAGAGAATCGTTTGACCTTACATGCAGCCACATTATCAACTACATTATCCATTGCAATTGCATCAATCATTAGGAACTGGGTATTCCACCAAGGCATAACGAACACCATGTTACGGCTGGCATTGTGATATGTTGTTATATTTACGGCCTACAGCACTGCTATTGTTTCCCTACTACTACCATGCCGACTTGATTATTCTGCGGTCAAATCGTTTCACTAATTGAGCCAATTCGGAGGCCGCTGTGTGGTTCTGCTCCCGTGTTTGAAATATCGCAAACCACACTGGGAAAAAGACGGGGGAAATACATGAAATGTATAAACGAACGTTATCCACGTTAGTACGAATCAAACCCAATCGGTTCCTTGATGAAAGCAACAGTCCTCATTGGAAAAAAACGGGAAGTGTGTACTTCCATTCGAGTGGCATCATTAGTTTTGGCGTTATTGTTGTTTTGTTTGTTCACATTGCTACTTCATTGCAATGAATATATATAATAAATAATTGATAAACCCATATATTCAAACCTAATATTTCATAATTGTCTGATAGGGTTTGGGTATATCATTCTTGAATTTGTATTCGGGAACCTAATATATAATCTATTGAGTTCTGACAGTAACCATATTCGCTGTTGGAGCAATGTACCATTATATTGATAACATTCCACATATCGATTAATTCGAATCCCTTATACCTAATAGAGACATAATAGTCAAGTCAATAACAATTATATTTGGAGCAGGAATACATAAAAAATGGTATAATGGTATAAGTTACCTTCCATGGTGGTTTTGTTCAATCATACGACAGTTCGTGTTATGTGTATATCACTTCAACAAGTAACAGATCAATTGTGATTTGAACCCATCAGTACTGATTGAGTGATACTTTCGTAAATTTATTATAGGATACGAAATGCGTTACCATCTGGAAACAATCGACCGCAAATGGCAATTAGTTGTTTTTTATCAAATCATACACATCGAAGTTTCACACCACAGACCATTCCATTAATCGAATAGAAAATCAATTTTTACAGGTTACTGATTACATAATGTATATTCATGGTAGTTTGAAAACCGTCGGAGTTCTGAGAATTTGATCATCCCAATCTCCTACATACAGGACAACATGGGGTGCTCTATCTTAACTATCCCAATCGGAATTTCGTGACTCATATGTTTGAATCACAATTATACAAATGCCATCCCGGATATCTCAAGTTGCTCAAGAGTCAAACATCTCCCGAATTATGAAACAGGCAAATATCTATACGGAAGTAGGCTCGGAGTAAAAAGAAACCGTGTAGAATGTGACGTACGCCAAATGACAAGGGAAACATAATAATGTTACTATTCACTCTGTGCACTGCTGTTATTAGTGTCCGTTGAAGAGTGATTTTGCAGAAAACGGTGAATCGGGAGAATGATCACTCACTGGTTGGATTCCTAACTGTACATTCCATCATCACCACTACTTACTACATATCTGTCTACCACTACCTCTACTACTAATACCGCTACTACTGACCGACACCACTACTGACAAACGGTCGACGTTCACTGTTTTAACTGTCAAGCTATGAAAGTACATCGATATCAGCTCCAACCTCATCGATGGTATTTCAAACCATTAGATATAATTGTTCACCTCAGTAGTCCACCAAATATTCAAAGCACAAACACACTTTCTGAATGGGTGCTAGTGCAACTATCATACAATAACTTTATACTAAAAACATAACACGGATAACAAGTTTCTGCCTACTGTTCTGTCGTTAGATCTTGAAGTTCTTCACACTAACATAGACAAAACTTATATTTTGTTTTCTGCTCGATGAGTCAAATTTCGTCGAGGAAAGACTTGAAAATGTGTAATATTTAATTATCAATATACATGAGCTCAGCAACTCGCCCTACTTATATGGAGTATCTTCGCTTCTCCAGCTGCTTTGATACTCGTCTTTATCTTCACTTCAACCTTGTCCCTAGCGTAGATTTCCTTCTCCGAATATAATGACTCAATGAGAACGGTACATTTACATATTTCAGCGAATTGTTACGAGGACACGATGATGATCTCTTATGGTTCATTGTCTCGAGGAATAAGTGTTTCGCCCTAATAATGCATAATTCATTGAAGTACGTCAATGCCTTCTTCTTTATCACGACTTGCTCTAATAAAGCATAATATGAAATGTTGAATAGTTCCTAATGCAAATGACAATGCGTGAGGTAACTATGGACTCGGTACATTAGATACGCACAATGTCACACTATGTCCATCGTTCTGTGCGATACAAGCTATACAGATTGTGTCTGTTATGGTCGTCTTTGCTCCTACCTCCATCACTCATCCATTATACCCTTCTCTCTCCTGTTGATTATAGGCTACCCCTGCCTTGTTTTCTCTTATCCTGTTTCCTTTCGCCCCGTCTCTCCTCCCTCCTTCCTCAGTATTTGTCTTATTATGCTATCTTTCGACCTTACCATTCATTTTCTTCCATTCTGAGTTCTTTTTTCTTCCCTCCGACTGCCAAAGAATGTCTCACACACCCAGGCACTCCATCCCATCCGCTTTTCAAAACCTTGATTAAGAATACCAACTTTGGCACTGTGTACCAGTGTGAGTTTATCGTCGTTTAAGAAAGATTTTCATATTGCACACACTAACATGTGTCGGTTCCTTTGGATCTGTCTCTGTCCTTTGCCTAGGTATCAGATGAGCCCTTGTCAAAATAGATACACGCCAACACGAATTCTCGCTCGTGCTCTTGGTTACAAGGCGAGTTACCTTGACAAAATTAACGTCGACTGGTGAATCTCTCTCTACCTTTACACGTACGTGAACTCATCCCACTTACGTGGAGACAATTAATAACTTCAGCTCCTCCCCTCCCTCTATTCATCGTTAGTTTAACCTTGTAAATTGCAGGGAATATCTTCTCCGTAATAAATAATTGATATTCGAAATATTCACTTTGTTGCTGGTTGTAATAAAGGCTAGAAATATTGCTCTCCTTTATACATATATCGATACATAATAATATATATTATTCTCTATCCTGGTCAATAGAAACATGTCGATGTGGCTGAATGTAGAATTCATTGTCATGATTTGCTCTTCAGATGAAAAGGTTTTACCTCATATAACCTAATATCATAAACATGTCATATTGCGAACAAATGTATGCGATTGGCATCATCGTCCATCTATTCGGCGGGTAATTTCATCTGCCCACACACACACGCACACACGGTCATGTTCTGTTACATACGACGACGAGTAATACGAACAAGAGTTTGCGGTTATTTTTTACTGATACAACTCCCTAGAATAGATTTAAAAAAACACGACTAATCATAGTTATCCTTCATGTTCCATTTCATCTCCACATCCAGCTTAACAAATTACAATGTTGTGTAACAGGCAAAATTAGTCTTTTTTTTTTGTTTATACCTGCCAGGTTTACGTGAAAGTACGTTAGCAACTCTGTGTACAGAGTACAGCGCAAACAGATTTAAATAGACGAATGACTTTGCTAATGCCGTCTGAATAAGGTTCTGATATTTGAGATCATAAAGTACCTTGCAGTTTTCCCCGTACGCATGCAGATATATGTTGAGCATATATTTTGCTATGCTGCTCCACTCTCACTGAGATTCGCATAAGAGGTAATAAAATAGACTACTACAACGAGCACTGCGATGACTTAGCTCACCACGTTCTAATTAAGATTTTGATTACTTCGGATCATGATTGCCGTTCCGTTTCCCCAGTGCGCCTGCAGGTATATGTTGGGCATATATTCTGCCATGCTTCTTCAGTTATTAATCTTAAGTACTTCTGGCAGATAACCACTCCAGTAAAAACAATACGGCGGTTCATCGAGAAGATAAACGTCATGTCTTGAACTCATCCGCCTATCCTGTTCATTGCCGATTTGCAATTGGTTTACATGAATTGCTCTCTTGGTGGTCCTGGATTGAGCTTGTCACTAGCGCGAAACGTTCTTTCTAATCATAATAATAATACAGAATACCATAATACTCGTAGCATTGAAATATAACCTAGTGTACCTGATCTATTGTTTGGAAAAAGCTAGATGCCATGTATTTATTGAGAACAATTATATTTCAGGTGGTAACTAGAAACCCCAACTTCTATTCACCATGACAAACGATCAGTCTTGTTGGTTATCCTACATGATTTTCATGACTCATTTTGGGATGACAGTGATCATACATTCTGTCACCATGAATGATGAGGTAGGTAGATTAGAATTACCCTATTGTAATAATGCTACATCCCGCAAAACAAATACATCCCTCATCAATGCATTACCCCTCGAGCAGCCGGTCTTGTTCCTCGTGACCGCAGCCAATAACTACTGAGAAAAAATAATCATGTAACGCTCCTATTCATTCGATTAGTTCGGGTGAACAGCTAGACCCAGATTATCTGGCTGCTGGCGCTGATGGTATTGCTATAACTAGGTTTAATATTATGGTCAATGCTGGCTAACACTAACCCTAATCTCTAACCTAATCCCCGCTCTATTATCGATTTGTATACAACACCACCAGCCAATCACGACTGGCGTTGTAAAATCTCAGCCTCAACTGGGGTTATAAACCCAGTTACCAGTTTACGATCGGGGCGAGTGATATCGCACAATAGGCACCATTGAATTAGTGTACATCCACCTCAACGCTACAGTGACGAAAAATTGCTATGATCTGCATATCTTGGATTATCAGATTGGAATGTTGATAGCCGATCGCAATATGCCACAATCTATTATATCCATTAATTTGATTACAGTTCTTTGACAGAATTGCAAATATGCGAAGAGACGTTAAAATGTAACGTGAATGGCTCACGTCCTTCTGTTATATTATATGTAGTTGTCAGTCATGACAGAAATGGAATAGTCTCCAACATGTTCCCTTCTCTTAATTCTCAGATATTTTTTGACGGAACGCTTGCTCTGTCTGAGTGATAATAGGTAAGTACATTCTTATGATTATTTTGTATCATTTGTCTTCATCTCGCCAGTAGAAAAACCGTACCCAAAGCCTAATATAATATGCAACGCAGCAAACACACTGATGTTGTCCGATGTTGCTTCACCTATATTCTTCTTAACACTGAATGAGCAGCGATAAACATGAGCCTAAAATAGTCCACATGCTGTCACATTGTTGCCATCTAGAGTAACTTCATATTCTAATGCTTCTATAGGCCTATACGATGTCATCTCAATATGTATTCAACTACATGTTCTTCATACAAACTTCGATAGATCGTGTCTTTCTCTTCATTGCCGAATCATGGTACACGTTGTATGTTGTTTACCAAGTAAGCGGCTGCCCGGCATGTCACTGTAGACAGCATGCCTCTCCTGATACAGGAACTGTTATAACATCTCTCCGAACTTGTATCATGTTATCAGGATTAGCCAAAACGATAGTAAATAAGTCTGAGTGTCTTACATTATTTAAGCTTTTTGGATCATCTACTGAATGCAACGTATGTACTTTCCCCCGTTCTATACACATTAAAATTGTTCACAAAACCATGTACCACACTGGTGAAACACTATAGTAAGCCAATACATTCCAACAACTTCAACGGTAGGACAAATAGTATTTGATCGAGTGAGCAATGAAACGACTTTAGTTTCCTCTGGCATCGCGCCGCCATTCTCACCTCCGAAGCTTCTTTAGGATTTATCTGTGAGCAATTCTTTATTCATGATCCTGAATTTATATGTAATGGTGTAACATAAGATGATGTGACATACTGTCTTCCGATATACAATAATAATAATGAGAGCAGTACTACTGACTAACCCAGTCGCAAATATGTAACTGTGCACCCAGTGACTATCAGGTCGCAGCCATGTATCATCGATACTTTTCGAGATGAAGTGAAGAGGCATGGCTAACAAATAGAGCAATTGATGAAATAGTTGATGCACTCGACATGTGAAGCCAACGTCTCACCACATGTCATACTAGTGTCGCTTAAATGATGCGGAAGTAGCAGTTTCTTGACTGAAGCCTTTACCGAATACCATGTTCATTAACACTTGCCGATTCCAACGAATGTAAGCTGTCTAGAAATTGTAACCAAAGTACGTCATTGGAAAGACGGGTTTTGATATGAAATAGTGTGCTGTTTGTAGGTTAATGGTTTGGAGGATCATCCATCTACCGGCAGCAAATTTCTATCGGTGACATCCTGGCTCGGTCAATGGACCAGAAATCGATACAGCCTAATAACCTAAATTCCCTATAGTATTCCATATCTCGCTATATACGCACTAGTTGATACGACCGGAACAGATTGAGGGTTATTTTGAGCTACTTCAGATGACTCTTGAGTTGAATGGCTGCTGTTCAGGCGGGTGGCATGGAAACGACAATGCTCGCCATAAATCTAGTTATTCGTCATAATATTTTCCCAAGTTTAGTGTTTTTGTCATGGATTCCGAATAATAAATAGGAACCAGGTCTGGTTTGATTAATGCTATATCCCGTGTGTACTATTTACCTCTTTAGAAATTATGTCAGCGTATAGACCATATCATATGGCTTCCATGAACTGCGAGTTACGTAACAATATCAATCGCCAATAACCAGCCTCTCGCTTTTAGCAGTAACTGTTCTGGGAACCTGAGAATCTTCTATATACTGCCTCGATCTTCCCAATGTACACTGTACTGGCGCCTGTTGTCTCTTGTGCCGAGAAGGTTTTTTTTGTAATGAATTGAAAGGTTGTGAGAAGTAGGCTATATGTGTTTTCTAAATGTTAGCTTCTATATAAACGTAGACAGAATTACAAGATTCACTTAATAAGTACGAAGTCCCTGCTATTGTTTTAGTGTATGATCACCCGAGGTCAGGAGGCCTGATCAATATTGGCATATTTACTCAACACAATATTGAGAAATAGGGCTCTATTTTCTCCTCTTTATTATCATGACGCTGCCAGTTTGGAAGTTACTAGTTGGCCAAACGCTTGTATAGCACTTAGAACCTATGCACGGTTATGAAAACTAATGCGTCAATTGACAAGTCGCTTCTTTTGTGAAGTTATCACGTTCGTCCTACTATGTATTCTACAATCCTTCTAATCAACAATAACCAACCAGCTTCAAATCGCTGCTAATTACTCGAAACAGTGATTTTATTTGATCAGGCAAATAAAATTTAATCATCACTTTCCAATATAAAATTTGAACTGTTTGCTTTCTCCCATCTCACCCAAACTTACCCACGCACGGTAAACATTACGTTGTCAATTCAGGTGATATGTATAAAAAGATGCGTATCGTATCATGTTTCGCCACCACATCAGCAAATTAGGAAGTTATTCTCTCGTTGCTGAAACTTGCATGTACTTCTTAGGGGGGGGGGGGGGTCTGTGAACAAAAGTAACCCCTTAACGAGTCGAGTAATCCGTAAGTAGATGTTAGCCGCTTTGCAAGTTTGCACTTGAAAATATAGTATATATCAACTGAAATTATGATCAGATTCATCATTCGACTTCCATCGCAACCGAATAGAACCACTTCCACCTTATCAAACATGCACCTGATTTTAGCATTTTGTCAAAATACGGATGAATAGAAGAATGAGTCTTCAATTGTTTCAACTGAACTAACTGAACAACTCACACTGTTCTGTATCAACTGCATTAATTATGTGCAAATAGTAATTACAAGGGATAAGACGGTGAATTATCTTGAACTGAAACCTTCTCATATTAACATCATCTGAGCACTTGAAGGGAATTAAGGCCCGGTCACACTGCAACGATATCGTATAGTGCAACGATCCGATTTTTTTTATTTTTGGCTCACGAATGCCAGTCTCT
>JAUOBX010596365.1:0-15950 GCA_032360705.1 Eupentacta quinquesemita | reverse complement strand
GCCCTTACAGTAAGCTATGCTGGCACACTATAGGGACAGTTAGAATGCAGAACAGTACACCCCTAGGGACAGAGCCCACTGTGGGCTGTAGCAGAGCCCACTGTGGGCTGTAGCAGAGCCCACTGCTGCTAATGAGAGACCCTGAGTAGCCCACTGTGGGCTGTATCAGAGCCCGCTGTTGCTATGGCACAATACAGCAACCCGCTGTTGCTATGATGAGAGACCCTGAGTAGCCCACCGTGGGCTGTCGCAGAGCCCACTGCTGCTATTAATGAGGAACCCAGAGCAGCCCAATGTGGGCTGTAGCAGAGCCCACTGCTGCTATTAATGAGGAACCCAGAGCAGCCCAACTGTGGGCTGTATCAGAGCCCACTGAGAATAACTTGGCTGAGCTGAAGGTGACCTACACTACAATATGACCGATGCTATTTTGTTCTGTTTTCTGTATGTGACGACTAACGCTGCGTGTTATCTACTGATGACGTAGGTACGTTAACTGTTGGCTGCATGGCCAGCGATTTATTCATCCTGTACCAGAGAACAAAATGCTTGCGTACCGCTGGTATTTGAAGGTATTAAATTATGTCATATAGTTGCAGGCAGGTTGTCAGGGTTCATTCTGTGTACTGCATTAGTGACTGTGTCGGTAGATATTTATCCATCCAGTTAAACAGATGTAGTCTATGTGTCGAGTATGGTATTGACGACATACACGCCGAGACGTATTTGGACGTACGACGCGGCACACACTGAAATCAACTTAAAACCATACTTAGATGCAATTCAAAAACATTTTTGGTTGAAGAAGTTTCAAAATAGGCGCCGGGTGTATTCGTATTGGGCGAAAATGGAAGCTGGTTCCGAAACGATCGCCTTGTTCCGAAACGCGTTAATCTGCGATGAAATCAGTTGCGTCGGAATATCTGAAAAGAACCGCCACTCCCACCAGGTGTAGTCGTGTAGGGCGAAAATGAAAATTGGTCTCAAAACGATCGCCTCTTTCCGAAACGTGTAAATCTGCGATAAAATCAGTTGGGTCGAAAAACCCAAAATAGCCGCCGGGTGAGTGTATGGTGCGAAAGTGAAAGTTGGTCCCATAACGATCGCCGTCATGTGCCAACATGTGTAAATATGCGATAAAGTCCAGGAAAAATGTTTCGCGAAAATCCAAGATGGCTGCTGTTACAGTGGTGCGGCGACGCCAACTTCCGAACTCATCCAGTATTTGTGTGTGGGGCGAACATGTGTGCCAAGCTCCGTGTCAATCGCATGTACGATTCCAAGGTCCCTAAGCGGATGTGCGGGACGAATAGACGAACGAATAAGTCACGTAGTCTTGTCAATGCAGAACAGGACAGGACAGGTACCATAATCGACGAAGCACTCCAGCACCGCACATACTTATGGGTGGATCTTCTGGACAGTTTTCTTTATACACCGAATGATTATCAATGATTGGGCACGACCACGTACGTAATAGCGTTGTGAGGCAACAAGGGTAAATATAGCTAATACTGTATAAGAGTTTTGTCGATCAACTGATCAATGGTATATGTAAATCAAGGGTCACCCGTATGAGTCATTGACCCCAACAGCAGATCTCGGACTGTCGGAGGGAGAATACCAAAAGCCATGGGAACGCGCTGTTCCCGGCATTCCGCAGACTTGTTGACATCTCCAATTCACCAAGTGGAGAACATGGTCGAACATGCCATTGGGCCTTATGACAGTATGATGACCTGCTCAGAACTATGACGAAGCGCAAACTAAACTGGTATGGCAGTATGACCATGTCACACGATCCACAGGGCTGGTCAAGACGATCCTGCGGGGTCCGGTACCGGGATGAAGAAGGGGAGGCAGACAGGGAATGATGGGAAAACAACCTTCAGAGTGGACGGGTCTAAGTATGCCTTCTGCCCTGAGTAAGCCCGTCGACAGGAGGAAGTGGAGGGATATTTCAGCAAGGGGTGTTCGGGTTGGTGTAATTAGGACCCCTCCGTCGGCTTTACGCAGTTACCGTAATTATGTCTTCAAAACTAGTGCTGCTCCAGGATCTGAGGGAGCGGTCAGAACTTGGGGTTCACTGGGCGTCCGTCGGATACCATCAGGAGTTCAGAACTGGCCGAGGCGATCCTGCAGAGCACGGTACCGGGAGGAAGAAGGGGGTGCACCCCGGACAGACATACAGACAGACAGACAGAGGAAACGATTGGGAAACATCATTCCAGAGTGGACGGGCCTCTGTCTGCCTACTGCCATGCATGAGAGGGCCGAGGAAGGAGAGAGTGGTGGTGAATTGTGACCAGGTCATATGTTTAGCACCTTAACGGTCAACCAGACCCCGGGATAGGTGGGAAGACGGTATATGTGTATCCTGGCTACTGATACTCCTCCATGAGTCCACGTGACCGTCCATCCAATCGGGACATAACATAACAGTGATAAAATGGTGGTTCGTCTCACGATATTCATCAATGACGTCATCAAATATGAGTCGTCATTTTGTCTACGTAACCTACAACCTAGCGATCGATGTTGTTCGGTACCGAATACGGTATATTGTTACTATGATGACTCGATGCAAAATTCGTCCGGATATTCCGTGGAACGATTGTTTTTGCAAAGAACCCATCCATTACAACGGAAGCGTCGATTGTTCCAAGGGGTTTCGTTAAGACGATTGAACATCTTTAAACCACGCTATATAATATGTACTATTCTAACAGCAAGGCGTTTAGATGTTACGAAATTCATTCGAAGACTTCTTACCATGTATGTATATGAATTACTTTTCTTTGTTACGCGTATATGAGTCACACCAATCTGCAGCGTGCACTGTTTTATTCATAGAGCGAGGAGCCATTTTGTATACTCATTGAGATGATACGGTACCATTGGTACGTTATGGCGATTCATACCGAATTGCTATACATATATTCCGAACCAAAATTCAAGACACTTCTGCAGGGGCCCGACTGCATCACTCTGAATTACAAATATGAAATGCTCGACCGATATTCAGAACATATATTCCGAGTCGCGGTGAAATTGTTGGGGGTAGAACCAACTTTACAAATTCCAAGAAGAATTCACCAGTGCAAAATACAACAACTATCTCTCAGGATAGAGGACAAAAACATAAACGAATATTGCATTAGATCTTTGTTATAATTCATTTATATTAGATTTAACTTCGTGTTATCATCATTTAATGGATTAGGTCTGATGGCGTCACATAGAGAACCAAAATAATGGATGTTTCTTCTGAGTTTGAACGATAATTATCGACTTTTAATTCCTTCATTAGTGTGTGTTTCCTACGAAGTAAATTATTACTTGCATCTATATCTTCTTGAAAATTAAGTGAATTGTTATTCATATCAGGTTCACAATTTTTGTATGTCAGAGTCTCAGAAAAGTCAACGTTGCATCATCTTTAAACTGAGCAGGCCTTGTCCTACTCTGCGTGAGGTCACGAAACATGGCATAACAATAGATTTCTCCTCATTTTTACCATCACATTGACTGAAAGACAATCTGGGGATTTTCCCAATAAACTAGTCGAAGGGAATCATAACCTTCAAAGTCACGTTCAGCACTTTAGCCTGTACTCGTTACCATGACGACGAACATGAACGTTTCAATGAGACACTGCTTCCCTGGTGACACCTGGCAGGTGGGTAGATCGCGTGGTGCACAGTATGTTCTTAACATCCGCGATGTAGTTATTAAAATAAATAATTTAATTTAGGTTCTCGTCTGTCTACTACTCTATTAAACTTGGCGTTGTGTGGATGAATGAATGGCGAAAGAATTTAACTGCTGAATTGCACGGAGTCACGGACTCGTAAAAATATTGAGATAGGCCCGGTAGCTTCGAAAGTTCCTAGATTGTTTTAGGGGCGTTCTAGTGCCTAAAATAAATATGTTGCGTTCTTCTTGACATGCACAACATGTTTTGTCTATTCCAACCTAGTCACATCTCACCACGAGTCGTTTTACCGCGTTTCCACCCAGACAGCCTCCATGTTCACTCATTGGATTCGACTTGCCATGTCCAACAGTTTTCTGGACACCACTGGGTACAAGAATGGGTTCGAGCACCACCGATTGAGTCATCTGATCTGTCTCCACAGTTTATACTGTTATACATATGATCTGATGAGTAATACTTTGACTTTCCTCTAAGAAACATCATCAACACAGTACAATAGAAAAATGGGTACAAAGTCGGCTCAATAAAGGCCCCTTCATAGATATGGAGCTCATCGAATTTTAATTTCAATTTAGCTGTCGATGAAAATCCCTATATATACAGCCAGAACATCCTATAAAGGCGACCGTTTGGGATAATAAATCTTGTTCGGTACTGCATTAGACCAATGCAATCATGCATAATTGGAAGTGAACTAGTGAAGTGTAACTGAACAATAGCGTGATTGGTGGACGACAGTAATCCGGTGAATCCTTGGGAAAAAGGTGAATGATAACCAACCAAGACATTCGAGACTTGAGCGGAGGGTCGTGCTCGTATTTATTCTTGGAATGATTCCAAGATAAATTCTCGACATTTTGAAGAAAAGAACATAGGAAAAACGATATCTTTCCTGATTTTGCTGAACAACGAATTTATTCTCGTAAGACTCGATAGTGTCATTATTTTGTCGCCCATTTTTATGGCGGAGCCACGTAATAGCTACCGGTGTGGTATTAGTGAAATTGTCACCTCTGGCGTTCATACTGCGTTGGATCTTCATCCTTGAGTAATTGAGACGGGAATTATTAATTCATGAGGAAGCAACGTGCCTGGGATCCTGGATAGAACTTAAAGTGCCGTAGTGTACATATCAAGTAGGCCTATCAATAGAAATGTTCTCATGAAAATTTATTTAACCACAGTCGTTTGCATATTTCTCGATAAGAATTGTGTGTTTTATCATGACAGTATGCTGCACATTCATGTACCCATCTCATGAAATCACGGGAAGCCAGAACTTCAGTCATGTCAGTTAACATGCACTCACCCTATGAGAATTAGTTAATTATTTATGGGACTGCCGGTCTGTGACATCAACAAGCTACAGAGGGTATAAACAACACTGTGCGGCTAAGTTGGTACTCGGTGTGAGCAAGCTCTCCAGCTCTAAGGATACTTGTATTTGCTGACAGATCCTTCTCCCAGGTCCCAGGTCATGGAACGCCTTACCAGAAAACATCAAATGCCTTCCTAACATATCTTTCGTAAAGCTTTCTGTTGTTAGGTCCATCGTTGTCATGTGAAGCGCCTCAGAAAACTTTGTTTTTGGTTGTGGGGTGCGCTTTATTAAGTGTTGTTCACATTTTACATTTACATTTTTATTTCAGAATTGGTATCAGTATTCAATTTTAGCAACACAAATATTATGAACTGTTAGTAAAAGCTGCCCATTCGTAACCAGTAACACCATTTGGTCTAGGAAAATTTAGCATATTGGCAAATTGAATGCTCGACAACTTACTGATCAATCGGACGGCACAAGCTGCAGCTGCTTGAGATCAAATGAATAACGAGAACATTTGGCTGCTCCGCCGAAATGTTTTACTATCGCCATCGTGTAGTCGTGTTAAAAGCTCCAATGGACACATATACGTAAACACGTCCAAAGCGAAAAATCATTCACTGTTATTGACAGTCGCAATATCACAATCTTCTCGACACCCCTTTGAACATCAGTCGACCCATATGTTTTAGCAGTGTTGAAGTGTTTCGTTGGTTCGAGTATGACCAACCTAATATTAGTCAAGTAACAACAGGCTGACAGGCATGGCATACGTGATTGACATGACAATGAAAGTGAAACGGCAGAATTATCATTATCGACTAAAAAAAAGTTTCCTGAATCGGTTGATTAAAAGAACGTTGTTGTTTGAGAAGGTCTCGTGGAGATATAGAATCCACAGGATGAATGGTGGTGACATTTTAACAACTAATGAACTTAACTGTTCAATGACTGTATGGCCAATAGAACCAAATACTGAGAAGTCACCTCTTTGGAACGTTGACAGAGTTGACGATACTATCATTCGCAAGAGTTTTTCAGCGTCAATGTGAATAAAATGCATTGGCATGTAATCAATTCGTGATGAAGATACTCTGCAAAAAATACTACGGAATAGACACATTTATCCCTAACACGACCCCAAAATATACCTTGGGTTAGTGCCAAGAACCTGATGAACTATACACGTCGTGACATAAATTCTTATCGTTAATGCCATGCTGTCGTGAGATCATATTTGAGTTGGAGATGTTTTGTTCTGTTTCCTGTGAGGTAGCCCGTATGTGACGACTACAAAATTATCCCTGCGTGTTATCTACTGGTGACGTGGGTACGCTAACCGTTGACTGCATGGCTAGCGATTTTATTTATCCTGTACACGAGAAAGATGTTTGTATGCTTGCAGGCACGTTGTCAGGATTCATCGCGTTTACTGCATTAGTGACTATGTCGGTAGATATTTACCCATCCAGTTAAACAGATGTAGTCTATGTGTCGAATATGGTATTGACGACATACACACCGAGACGTACCGGTATTTAGACGTACGACGCGTCAAAGGCATACGAGTCTGGATGACATACACTGAAATCAACTTAATTACCATACTTGGATGCAATTCGAAAACATTTTCGAATGAAGAAGTCCCAAAATGGGCGCCGGGTGTAGTTGGTCTCGAAACGATCGCTTCGTTCAGCGAAACGCGTCAATCTGCGATAAAATCAGTTGCGTCGGAATATTTAGAATAACTGTCACTCCCGCCAGGTGTACTCGTGTGGGGCGGAAATAGAAGTTGGTCTCAAAACGATCGCCTCGTTCCGAAACGTGTAAATCTGCGTTAAAATCAAGATAAAGTTTCGCTAAAATCCATGATGGCTACTGTCACAGTAGTGCGGCAAACATGTGTGCCAAGTTCCGTGTCGATCACAGGTACGATTCCAAGGTTCTTAGCGAATGTGTGGAAAGAATGGACGAACGAAAAGTCACGTTGTCTTGTCAATACAGAACAGGACAGGACAGGTACCATAATCGACGAGGCACTCCAGCACTGCTCGAACTCATGGGTGGACTAAAGTTCACGATCTTCTCGGCAGTTTTCTTTATACACCGAATGATTACCAATGATTGGGCACGACCACGTACGTAATAGCGTTGTGAGACAACAAGGTTAAAAATAGCTGATACTGTAGAATATTTTTGTCAATCAATGGTATATATGAATCAAGAGTCACCTGTGTACGTATTCTTTCACCCGTGTGAGTCATTGACCCCAACAGCAGATCTCGGAGGGAGAATACAAGCCAAAGGAACGCGCTGTTCCTGGCATTCCGCAGACTCCTTGACATCTCCAATTCACCAAGTGAAGAACATGGTCGAGCATGCCATTGGGCCTCATGACTGCAGGACTGCATGACAGTATGATGACCTGCTCAGAACTATATGACGAAGCGAAAACTGAACTGGTATGGCAGTATGGCCATGTCACATGATCCACAATACGATCCTGCGGGGTCCGGTACCGGGATGAAGAAGAGGAGGCAGACAGAGGAAATGATGGGAAAACAACACTTCAGAGTGGACGGGTCTCAGTCTGCCTCCCGCCTTGAGTAAAGTGTACACTAGACACATTTGGCGACACATGTTGCGCAACTTGTGTCCGACACACCTGGACACAAAATTCCAGGCCCTGTGTACACTAGACACATGTGTCAGACACAAGTTGCGCCACACATGGCAACATGTTGCCTGGAAAGGGCGGGAAATAGGGTTTGAATGCATGAATTGTAGAGGAAGATGGCGGAATTACATACCGGGTAGTCCCTGGGACGGCCAGAATCCACTGTCAGAACCGCCAGCTACCTGCTATCTGAATCACAATCCCCCTCTACACCCCTCACCTCCCGCCTCCGCCCCACCCACACTCAATGTCACCCGGGAATAGCCTCATCAAAAACACAATTCCAAGGAATCACCTAAAATTGATTAATCGAATTGTATACACGATCAATCATTATAATAGTTCACTATACAGCTTTAGGACCCCTACTGTTCTGATTTGAATCAGTTCCCCTATCCTAACATTCATCCACTCCATGGGGGCTGCCATCTTATCGAAGTCACATGATGACGATTGAACAGCTGATTTGAACATGTCTCCTGATTGGTCAAGAGCATGGACACATCAGGACACATGTTTCCAGAAAATTGTTTTCGAATCATTGGCAACATCTCGCGACACAAGTTGCGCAACGTGTTGCCTGATGCTCTGTATACACTGGCAACCTTCTCGGACCCAAGAGGGTTCGGCAACATATTGCGACCATGTGTCTCAACATATGTCTAGTGTACACAGGCCTAAGTATGGTGTTTATTGGAGCACAACCTATTTCCCGCGCGCTACAGTGTACCCGTGCTACAGTATACAGTGAACCACTACACGTGGTTGACATGTGTTAACAAAATATCACAGTCATCGGTTGCTAGAATACGACTACGATTGGTTATTGTCAGTATGCTTATGTTATCGGGTATATAGGCCTGGTTGTCTGTGAACGGGCGAGGTGACTGGAACCTTGTTGAATGTGGACTATGGGTCCTGAAAACATGACAGTCATGTCGAGGTCACAGAGGTCAAATTTGCCTAATTTATGCGATTTTCTGACTCTGTCGGTTTCGAACCGGCGAAACTTAGTGGATGTGGACTATAGTTGGTCCTGGACAACATGTAGGTCATCGAAGGTCATCAGAGGTCAAACTGACGTGGTGAATGCATATTTTCCAATCACCAGAGGGTAGTTTTCATGATTCAGTCGGGGATACACGTGGGCAGTTCTCACGCCTGCACATGTCTAGTTATGTACGGTGTGTGCTGTACCATATCTTGCTTCTCATGCAGCGGAGTATCAGCAATCTCTACAAACAATTAACACATGTTACGAAGTATGCCAAGTATGGATTGTCCTTCTTCAGCAGGCTATGATGATTACCTGACATTTGATACTATTGGTTTCG
Organism: Eupentacta quinquesemita; assembly: GCA_032360705.1. Classification (NCBI taxonomy): domain Eukaryota; kingdom Metazoa; phylum Echinodermata; class Holothuroidea; order Dendrochirotida; family Sclerodactylidae; genus Eupentacta; species Eupentacta quinquesemita. The sequence goes on along the minus strand of JAUOBX010596365.1, from coordinate 6,897 downwards.
TTTCTTTTAGCGAGGAGGAGGACTGCATGCAAGCTTTTGCCGACTCATTCCATTAATACGTGCGTCCTCGATTGATATGATTCATACAGGTATAGACATGCAGATAGAACCTGTTTCAGCAGGCTAGTGATTAGCTGGCACATACTCCTCGTGGTTTTGATCTTCTAGCATGATGGAGAACCGCGAGTAATTGGCCCTGAAGATATGGACCGTGGTCGGCTCCTACGCTGGTATTATGTGCAGCCTTGGTCGATAGTGTCCCATAGAGTTTGCTTTAGTTGACGAGAGATCAGCTAGTATAGCCCTCGTGTATTGTTCCTTTTTAGGCATGATAGAGCATACAGGTATAGACATGCAGATAAAATCTACTTCAGCGGGCAAGGGATTAGCTGGCATATGATAATCATGGTTTCGTTTCTGTTAGGAACCGTGAGTCATTAGCCTTGACTGGACTGTGGTAGACTCCTACGCGGGTTTATTGACAATGTGCATCCTTGGTCGACACATTCCATAATTATAGGCATGAGTCTGCGTAAGCAGTCGAGGGATTAGCTGGCATAACCCACTGATGATTTCTTTCTTTTTATCATTATGGAGATCAGTAAGTTATGGCCCTGACCATTTGGACTGTAATGGACTCCCACGCTATTTTTATGTCCATATGCGTCTTTAGTCGAGAGTGTCGCATAGGTTCTGCTTTAGCGGGCTATAGGGATTAGCTGGCATAACACTCATGGTTCTGTTCCTCCCAGCAAAATGGAGAACCGTCAATTGGCCCGATCATCTGAACCGTGGTTGGTCCTACTTTTTTTTATGATCATGTGTATCCTTGATTTACAGTGTCGCATAGGTTCTGTTCTAGGCTATGGAATAGCTTGCATAACACTCTTGATCTCGTTCCTTCTAGCACCATGGAGAACCGTAAGTTCTTAGCTCTGACCATCTGGACCGTGGTAGCTGCCTTTGCTGGTTCAGTGGTTCTATGACCATGTACATCCTTGGTTGATAGTGTCGCATATATTCTGCCTCCGTAGGCTATAAGGGATTAGCTGGCATATCACAATCATAGTTTCGTATGTTTTAGCATGATGGAGAACCGTGAGTTATTACCCCTGACCATCGCTGGTTTTATGACCATAAGTATCCTTGGTCGACCGTGTCGCATTGAGTCTGCTTTAGTAAGCAAGAGATCGGCTAGTATATATAACCCTCGTGGATTTGTTCCTTTTCAGCATGATGGAGAGTCATTGGCTCTGACCATTTGGACCGTCAGACCGTGGTAGGGTCATACGCTGGTTTTATCACCACGTTATCCTTGTTCGACACATTGCATATGGGCATAGGGTCTGCTGCTGTGACATGGTCAAGAGATCAGCTGGTATTATATTCATGGTTTTGTTCCCCTTCAGCATGATGGAGAATCGTACGGTATCAGGGTTACCAGCCTTGACCATCTGGACCGTGGTCGCTGCCTACGCTAGTTTTATAACCATGTAATCCTTGGGCGATATTGCCACGCACAGTGTCGGCTTTAGACGGCAAGAGATCAGCTAGTATAACACTGGTGGTTTTGTCCCCTTTTAGCACCATGCATGGAGAACCGTTATTTGCCTTGACCATCTGTACCGTGATAGGCGCTGGTTCCATGACCATGTGCATCGATATGAAGCATACATGTATAGACATTCAGATATAATCTGCTCTAGCCTGCTAGGGATTACCTGGCATAATCCTCGTGGTTTTGTTCTTTTAGCATGATGGAGAACCGTAAGTTATTGGCCCTGACGATTTGGACCGTGGTAGGCTCCTACGCTGGTTTTTATGACCATGTGCATCCTTGGTCGACACGATGTATACAGGTATATACATGCATATATAATCTGTTCCAGCGGGCTATGGATTAGCTTGCATAATCCTCGTGGTTTGGTTCTTGTAGCATGATGGAGAATCGTAAGTTATTGGCCCTGACGATTTGAACCGTGGTTGGCTCCTACGCTGGTTTCATGACCATGTGCATCCTCGGTCGACATGATGCATACATGTATAGACACGCATATAGAATCTTCTCCAGCGGGCTAGGGATTAGCTGGCATAATCCTCGTGGTTTTGTTCTTTCAGCATGATGGAGAATCGTAAGTTATTGGCCCTGACGATTTGGACCGTGGTAGGCTCCTACGCTGGTTTCATGACCATGTGCATCCTTGGTCGACACGATGCATATATGTATAGACAATTAGACATGCAGATATAATCTGCTACAGGTATAGACACACAGATAGAATCTGCTCTCGCGGGATAGGGATTAGCTGGCCTAATCCTCGTGGTTTTGTTCTTCTAGCATGATGGAGAATCGTAAGTTACTGGCCCTGACGATTTGGACCGTGGTTGGCTCCTACGCTGGTTTCATGACCATGTGCATCGCTACTTTCACCACTAGCTGGATACAAACAGAGGAGGTCATCAGAACTACCAACGATACAGGCAAAGAAACACATACGATAACACAGCACTCGGGGCTACTAGCGACATGCAAGCTGAAAGGTAGGCCTACGTAGATTGTAAGATGTTGCCTTGTTGAACTTGTTGGGTGATTGCGTTTTATGTTTACGGATTCGACATGCTTATGAGGGGGGGCTGTTTGATTGTTGCCGATATATTGAACATATAGACAATAATAGGGTGATAATAAATAACGAAATTTATTAGAAAAAATCATTTCATCCGACGACAAATTTGTGAGTTTTCATTCACATCTTGAGAGGGGCTGGCTGTGTGAAATATGAATGTTGCCAATAGACTGAACACAGTCAATATTGTCACTCATTTCTTGCAACAATGAATACAGGGAGTGATAAATGATAACAAAATTGATAAACTTCTTCTTTCATCTCTTATAAACAGATAAACATCGTTGTGTACTTTTACTCAAATATAAGTTCTAACCCTCTACCTACCATTGTTGGAGATTTTCTAACATTCCAGTCTCGATCATTAGCCCTTCACTGCCCGAGGTGTCATATATACCACAGAGGCTCTCCTCGCTGCCACGCGCTGCTCGAAACTGAAGAATAGCTGCCTGAGAATTCGGGCGAGTAGTTGCGGGGGCACCAGGGCATGACAACCGCTATGGAATTGTCAGCTATAAGAGCGCCCTCTGGTTAGATACCGGCTATTGTCGGGCATGAGCCCCGCCTGGCTAATCCCGCATGGACAGTAAAGGGTTAATTCGTTTGCTATGGGGGTTCAAAAAAAGGGGCAGCAGTGACTTCAATCGCTGACGTCATCGTCAAGCTTCATTTCATGAGGCCTTTAACAAGCAATAGGAGCCTATATTGGGATAATCATATTTTTGTTTGCATTTTATATCCCAGATTAGACTGACTGAAACCCGTACGATAGCGGCATTGTTCAAGGAATACTCCATCGTCAGGATCACACATATATTACCAAAGTACAAAAGAATCAGCTGGAGTTGTTTCAGCGTGCCGATATTCTGAAGCCGTCAACAAACAATACATTGGGATATTTTCCGTCTATATTTTATATTCCAGATAAGATCAAATGAAACCCGTACGATGTAGGTAACTATTCATGGAATACGGTATTCCATCATCAGGATCACAGATAATTCCCCGAACTACACCAACAACTTTGTTTCCAGCGTGGCGAAATTCTGGAGCTTCTAGGAGTTAGGACTCACAGCTTTTGTTCGTTTTTTATATTCCAGATATGATTAACTGGAACCCGTACGATGGAGGTGACTATTCATGGCATAATCCATAATACACGATCAGAGATAATCCAGATATATCCTCAAGCCTTTAAGAAAACAATTCCGTTTGGATTATTATATTCTTTTGTTCGTTTTTATATTCCAGATAAGATTAACTGGAACCCATACGATGGAGGTGACTATTCGTGGCATAATCCATTATACATGATCAGAGATAATCCAGAGATATCCTCAAGCCTTCAACAAACAATGCATCGGATTATTGTATTCTTTTGTTTGTATTTTTTATTCCAGATAAGATTAACTGGAACCCGTACGATGGAGGTGACTTTACATGGGACACTCCATTAACAGGTGGGTATATCGACAGAGAACGCCAGGCTAACAGTCGGATGTTGTTCGTAGTAGGGGTTTGCATTAGGTTCGTGAGTTGAACATACTCCTGGACGAGGTGTTCAGCAATTGAACACATTCTAAACACTTGTTTGCCACCATTTCGAAATATGTTCAATTCCTGAACATGTTCAACCATTGAACGTGTTATTATTATGAATATTATTATTAGGCCTATTATTACTTTCATCATTGTTATGGGTTATATTTCATATCACATGGGGCCAATATCTCTCTCACACCCTCTGCATATTGTCCGTGGGAGGTACACCCGTCAGACCATTATACCAATCACGTGCACTATACTTAGTACTTACAACTGTAAACCGTTGAAATAACATAATTGCATACATTCTGATGAGAGATTCTGAAACACATCCAAACTGAACGAGGTATGAAGCCTAATCCTAATCCGAGTTATACCGAAGAACTAAAGGGGTTAGGGATAACTATTCAGAGCTCCACTACGGCGCTATAAAATGATGGTATCATGTATGTTCAATCATGTATATTCAATACAACTCGTAACAACTGCTTTCCCTTGGGCATCCTAGGTGTTTTACTATAATTGTGTGCTGTTTCATGGTCAACGATGCGTGAATTCACAACGCGGGCTAAGTCCTCGAGAGCGGACGAAATTAACAATTCCACGATTAACTACTTATTAAAAAGAGGTATGCCTATTCCTGCCATAGCCTGGCAGTAATGATATAGATCTAGACAATTTCCCCAAATGGCATCGTCCTCAATTGTGAGTGGAATATCCGTGATGCTTTGTGCACAAAATGAATGTCATGCAAAGTGCTTCAGATCGTTGCTCCTTCCTCCGAGTGTTCTAGTGGGGCTTAAAGTAGAGGATTAAGTTTTAAGTTGAACATCTTTCCGACGTTTTGCGTTCTGAGTCAGAACACTAGCGCTCCGAGTTATAACATTCAGTGTAGGCTGAGTTTAGAACGCCATTAGAACATCATCACTATGTGTTCAGCCTCAGAGCAGTCGGAACGTCCAGTGTTTTTTATGAGACCACATATAACTATTATCAATATGGTTTTCCTTTCACAGAAGTCGGATGTACGAAGTTGAGAGACGAGTTAACAGATGAAGAAAACATACCTAATACAATAACCCACGCCGTCTATCGTAAGTACTCACTGTTAAAGATTGTGTTTCGTCCCCAAATATGGATTGATGACGTCACGGAATCTGAGTCGTCATTCTGTTCACGTGAACTCCTACCAAGCAATGTATATTGGTCGGTATCGAATCGGTTATATCGTCACTATGATAAGGTAGTGTGAAATTCGTTCCGGGACAATTGTTTTTGCAAACAGACCCGTCCATTATTCATGCGGGTGATGCGAGACAATTTTGCCACCTAAATAAATATAATGACCATGCGGGACTCGATCACAATATTTTCGACTATGACAATCAAACAGAATTCGTGTTAATGCATATCAGTCCAGATACACATTGGAATCAATTTTGCAGTGATGACACGAAAACGGCAAGGCACAATATTCTATGCTGTTTCTAATCTTTCAATCTTACTATACTTAGCAATGACCCTTCTGCAAGTTCTGCCTGAGCGATCACTGAAAATCCGTTTTTCCGATATTCATGTTTAATCACCTAATTACTTTGTAAGTCGACTTTTACCAACTCCATCATCACTGATATACATGCTCATATATGATTAGCCACTCACCAAGGACGATTTTGAACGATAACACATCTGCACAATCCATGCGGTGTAGAACCAGAAAAACTCCAGTGATGTGTGCAGATATTGAACACCTCTTGAGAGTGCAGATGTACCGGGTTCTTGTCGCTCGCAACACGCGACTTCGTGGCTGTAAAACATGAAATGTACATCAGTGTCATGCTGAGTCGTTCTATCATGTCTACACCACATGCCTCAGCAGACCTCTGGTAATAAGATGACAAGACAGGTTACCGGAACTAGACACTGGGGACCTCACTCGTGCTGACCAGCTCCGGCCAGTATCTTCATCACCTTGATGCAGATACAGCTTCGGTGGATAGGACACTAGTATAGGAGAACAAACTCACTAGGTTGGCCACAGGTTGGGTGGTTGAGCTCAAGAATGGATCCTTCAATCGTATCCCGGTGCTCCATACAGCCATCAATCTCGTCCGATTCCCTCAGTCCTGTGTCCTTCTTCAGGATGCCGACAGAAGTGTCACATTACCTGCCCCTATTTATTCTGCCATGCGTGGGCTCCCAGAGGATGAGTTGGCTAGCAGGAAGTTCAGGGTGACGGTGACAATGTCCTGCATGGGTCACCCTCCTGTATGCTACCCTATAGCCTACCAGGGGTCCGAAACCAGCATATTCAACGAGGTATAAGGTTCCTAGGCCGCCCTATTACAAAACAAACGTTGTTTTCATAAGTGAATATAGTTGATGGTCATGGACAGCCCTCGGCTCATCCAATCATCAGCGGGTGGGTGACCACATCGTAACTCACGAGCAGCGAGGGGGAAGATTCGTGCCACACCTGCGTATGGCGCTTGGGGGTGAATATGGGTGAAATAAACAAATAAGTCGAACAATTCCATGTGAATAACAGATGATCATTGACAGCAGCAAGGTCGCGTAGTGGCGTGGGGTGTCCTGCTCGGCTTACCCGACACTACCAGCGGTTGACCACATCGTAACTCACGGGCAATGCGGGTTTGTAGAGCGGGGGGGGGGGGGGGGGATTTCGTACCCCACCCCCGCATGGCGCTGATCTGCGGATGGCATG
>JAUOBX010595256.1:0-15954 GCA_032360705.1 Eupentacta quinquesemita | reverse complement strand
TGTAAAGCGCTTTTGAACAAACTTTCGTTTGAAAAGAGCGCTTTATAAATATGGCATATAATAATAATAATAATATCTGGGTTTTATATCTGGGCTATATATGGCTTCTCAGTAAGGGAGGTGGAATGACTTGAAAGTGGAAGGACATACTTCTGCTAGCATGTGCACTATTACGCTGTTCTTTATTGCAACAGCTTCAAGAAAGCAGTGAAGCTCTAGTAGACCTTGAATTAGATGTCAATGATGGGTTATGCAAATATACAATGGCCATAGTCAATATACCGTACACAGCAAGGAAATCCATAATTTCTGGTAATTGCAAGAGGAGTATCACAGAGTACACTCAGTAAACTGCGACACGGTTCATCGAGAGACAGTCGTCTGACTAACGTCCAATGGATCATATCGGCTCACTGTTGACATATACGCCCAAATCCAGGCAGGTAAAAGAATTCGCTTCACTCGACCAAATAGTATTGATCGAGTGAGGTTTATATATCACTCCAAAGGAGTATAGGCTATATGTGGATGGTTTCTGTGTGAATAAATATTCTTCCGGGACCGAGTAGAGTGGTGATGTCAGCGCGTTTCAGAGGATCTTAACTTTAGGGTCATGTACCGGTATAGTTCCAGCTAGTGGCGTACCGAGAAATCTGTTAGGGGAAGAGTTTCGAGATTGTGACCAGAAATAATGTATGATCCAATTCCTGAGCACTGCTTTCGGTTCAGCGTGTAGTGGTGATATGAACTCCAAAATGATGTGGTACCCCGTTTTTGCCTAATGACACCTATCATATTTCATATACTCATATAACCCGAAGACCAGGAACAGAACACTCTGTCCAAGTGATATGCCATGTTATAATCTGCGCATTCAATATTTATTGGTCAATCGACTTGGGCCTATCTGGGATAAGAAATGAAATGATGCATCCAGAGAGTTGCACCAGTCACTAGGAAACTCCATATTGTGCAATCATTGCCCATGACAACGTTTTACACCCCATAGGCCGCGCATATCATGTATCCATATCGAATAACTACCAGACGTAAACCAAATGGATTTATATACGGTATACTTATATATTTTTATATATATTTTAACAAGGCTACTGTGACTGTGACCGTGGGAGTATGTTAGTATGTTAGCAATTAGTACTAAGGAGGTTGGAGGTTCCCGGAAATGTCGGGCACCCAATCTATACAGGTTCAGTAAGGTGAAACTACGTTATGCTCCATTTATCTCATATATATAATATACAAATATATATATATAGACCCGAGGCGAGACCTGTACAACAACAATGCTATAGTAGCATATGCTATAGTCCATTGAATATATTTATTTGGATTTAGATTTATTAAGATAAGATCAATCTGTTGAGTTGACAAAATTATCCGTTAGTTCTCACGCGGGGAAATAACTTCCAAATGTTCTAGCATCGTCTGATGAGTATGCTCTTCCGCAGAGTTTGAGATAGCGTTTGGAGCCGTTATGTTTCCCAAACATTTCAATCGATGAGATCGCTTCACTCCTGACGGTGAAGGTCGAGCGAAAAGTATTCTCTACATGAGTATCCCTTCCAATGATCTGCATTTGTCGGTCGCCTGAACCGTATCGGTTGTAATATTGATTGGGCTACAATAAAGAACAACATCAGGTGCTGCGTGCTGACTAGGGACAGAAAAGCGTACTGAACGATGACAAAAGACAGGCAAAGCTCGTGTTCGTGGGTTCGAATGGGCTAGTTCATTGCTGTAAGACGGCAGTGGTGGGGTCAAGACCATGGGATTCGAAACCAGGGCGATCCTTCTCAACGAAGTCTACACACTATATATATTAGGGCCTCGGTCCTAGACTGATATTAGCAATTCGAGGATTCGAGACCAGTCTCGACTTCAATTGATGGGATGTCAAATGACACATGGGAGGACCCACTGCGCGGATAACACGAAGACTGCAAATATTATTAGCGACATTTCACTATGTCACAAAACATTTGCGATCATCTCCTATTAGTCTCCTAGGACTATTACCTCTACCCATCCAATCAGCGTAAAACTTCATATCCCTTTCTATACATATTCCTCCCAGACAGGAGGACAGCTACATATTTGTTATATACATTTATATAATTTGGAACCTGTTACAACAGGAATGTTGTTATAACATAGTGTGTTCCCGATTGCTTAGTCGTTGTGAGTACTCGCATTTGTGATCGTAAATTGTGCTGTAAAGGAGTAGTTTTCTGGTTTTACCCAATGCCGAATCACGGAATAACATTGTGCAAGACAATCATCGCAGTGAGTTCTATCACCAGCAGAGAGACAAATCACAAAGTGATCGTCTACACGACTGTGTGACTATATATATGCATACTCCAATTACTGTCATGTTGAGAAAAAAACGGAAAATATATTGCTGTTTCTCAAACTCTTAGAGTTTCCGAGACATTTGACGTGTGAAGAGAGAAACACACAATGTAATTTCCCACACATTTTGGATATATGTATAATATAAATGTATCACTCATGGGCAGATCGTTGTTAATGTCAGCTACTGCGGTGCTTCCGTCACGGTTTTTGTATTCTTCTCTCTTCTTTTCCTTTGTACAGCGCCTTTGAGTGTGTTTTACACAGTATTGTGCGCATATGTTTTTTTAACATTAACATTTGCTGCAGGCAGCCTAGGCGTAGACCTGCGTAACTATCACAAGCAGCCATTTCATTTTGGCAGCCACATGTATCCACTATAGAACTCATCCTCAGGCTTTAACCAATGCTGGCTGAATGACGAATTACTGAGGACGAGAGAGGGTTAATCCACTTTAGATATGTGCTATGCCAACATCGCCAACGGAATTTTGTCACAATGTATTGTGCAGCTAAAACTCAGAAGCGATTGTCGAATCCGCAATCTGCCAGGTTGAACTGTAGTTATATTTCACTGAACCGCATTAAAGACTCCGAAACATAATTTCGTAGATTATCCAAGGAGGAAAATGGACACAACGCTAGGCTACTCTTACAAAGCACTGAATACTATACAAATATGTGAAGGCTATGGCTAGAAAATATTGAGATTGTGCATCTGAGTCAAGGTTGCCAAGGGGTAATACATTCATAATGACCATGGGTATATAGATTCATGCTACCCTAGAATGTTGTCATATTAGTAATGATTCATTCAACGTCCTCGCATTTCAATAATGATATAATCATTTTGAATAAATTCATATCGGGGGCAATGGCGCAGGCAGACCACGAACGAACAAAGGAATAATAATTGTATTTGTGAGCATCCCGTTTATCGCCAGAAAATTCACACTATGTTATTATTATGTAATGATGTCCCATTAATCTGATCGATGTGACGATTTTGTATTCCCTCGTTCCTGATCCCACATTTCACTAATAATGCGGATCTGCGAATGCTATGATACTTGGTTAGCCGCTAATGAGGTCAATCATCTTGGCCAAGGTTACTGAAAGGAGTAATTTATTCATATCGCTCATGGGTAGAGCTTTGCATGCTTTTATAATGCAGCCGTGCTTATAGGATTGTTGAAATACGCGTCCTTGGATTTACTCATTATGTGAAGACTATATTGAATATGTGGCGTCAATGATGAATTAGGACACGACCTTGACATGGTTACCTAATAGGATTAAAATATGTTATACCCCTCACCGCCACATCGAGCATATGGAGGTGTGTTTTTGAAGAAAGTCTCATTATGCTTGATTTATTATTCTCTCAGCAGATGAGAGAGCACTTTGGTACGGTATTTCAGGAAGAATATTACTGCGCACTCATTGCGCCCATGCAAAATAAAATAGTAAATTAAAGTTCGATCAGAGTGGGCATTCATGGCACTCTTCTCTAGAATAGAGTAAGTAGATTATAGGCCATACTGTGATATATTGGGGCGATGCGGATTTTTTTAGGAGAATTATCCCCATAACACTAAGCCTAATCCCTACCCTAATCTCCAATCCTAGAAATGAGTACAATTGATTCCCATACAACACCACCAGCCAATCACGACGGGTGTTGTAAAATCTCAGCATCAACTGGAATATATGAGGTGAATATTTGAATGTATGATTATCCATCCAAACTGTGGTGATCACTCTGTACATGAATTGACTGCTTGTTCTTTTGTTTCTAGGGTGAACAATGCGATGCAGAAACGTATCCAATGAATCGACTGGAATAAGTGTTTCATCTACTTCACTCAGCGAGCGTAATGATTCGCTTCATGGAACTTTTTTCTGTAAATATTATTCCACCTAACATAACACGATAGGAGAGATGATGCTTCTGGTTTTGCCTGGCCACTCACTTTCGAGGCAATGTGAGCACACCCTATACGTTAACAACAAGTGATTATTACAAACATATTTATTCATGATTTTGACCCCATGCATGGCTTTGAGCGCAGATTTTTGAATACAGACATATTACATATTGGGATCAGTGAGCGACTAGTCTGGGTGGATTTGTGTCAAATTCAGCTATTCGACTTAGGCGCGTATTCCGGATTAGGGAAGATATAGCAATACGTAGCATTATGTACGAATAAACACTGATAAACACTCTATAAGGTATGTTTAATTTGATGTCATTACCTGAATGAGGCGAAGTTGATATTTTGTGCTTTGGTTGTTTAAGCCTGGAAACGAAATAGACAATCAGAATATACGATTTACCTTTCGTTCACCTGGACAGCTAAAACTAAGGCTCTCACGTCATATTGAATCTCATTGATTTTCAATGAGCCCCTCGGGCGTGTTTTTGCGGTCATCCGACATTTGCAGCACTTCTAAAGATAGTCGCGATCGAGCGAACTGTTTTTTTCTGCATGATTACATCTGTCCATCGCAAACCAGCTTGGGGACTGAGCTCACGTCAGAGATATCGGTCGCCTGAATTGGACTGAATCTCTTGCTGGAACGATGAATGGGGTAAATTAAACGCTAAGAATTCGATTTCAGAAGCAGGTCTGCATCATTCACGCAGTACACATCTACTGTGTATCCAAGCAACTATTGTCAACTGCGCTACGGTGCCGATTCTGTGTAGATTAAGGGGAGTGGCGTCGGTGCTGGGTGACTGTGGGTGTTGAGGGCCTGGTCGTGGTTTTAAACATTCGTGGGCACTGTGGATACATCACTGATATCCCGAAATACAAATGTCTACATTTTATTTGAAAAAAAACAGTATACGTATTATAACTTCTTACTCGGGCAGTTAGCAATATTTGCTACTCTGTTCCACAGGATAGACTGCATACGGCACGCTTTTTTAGGTGCTCACGCGAGAGCGCTGTATCAATCCTCGCTGATTGGTCGTCCTGGCAGCGTGAAGTCACACGTGGGACGCCCACATGTTTTCCCCCCAAGTAAGTGCTAGCTAAAATGCGGTAGCTTGATCACTCTTCGAGCAGTGCCTGAGCAAATGTGGCACGTGGGCGGACTCGTCAATTACGGCAAGGAAGAAACTACCGTACGTTCATATTTGATGACACCTTTCCACCCAAGCAGTTTGGAAGTAATAGCATGCGTAGTCATCGACATGTGCACATCACAGTCCAATTGTAATATCCGCATTTGTAAGGTTTGAATCCTTGGGAAAATCACCGTGAGATCCACCACGTCAGACAAAATATGTATATTTTGGAATTGAAACGAAATTACTATTTTGGGGACACGCTTAGTAATTTGCGCACTCGCCACTAGATTTGATCTAGCAATGAATGTCGGAAATTTCGGCTGAAAATTGTAAGAGATGTTTGTAACGTCAATAATTATCTGACTGCTTATTTTGATAGTTACGATAACAGCTTAGGCTACGGATTAGGTGTTGCTATGTATAGGAGGAGTTCGCAAATCATTGAGAGTCGACGATGCTATAATCTATCAACTGGGTCAATTAATTGGTCAATCGGCACAGACAATTTGCCTTATTAATGCCCTCGACTTTGCTACATGCCATTTACAGACGTGGCTTGTGCAGTATGGTAATCACTCAGTGATTGATCAAGATCACACTGGCTCTAGACGTTATTAGTCTTCTGGCACCAATGGTCCATCTGTCTATGCTAGCTGTACACGACAATCAAGAAGTGGCTACTTGTTGGGGTACAAGTGTTGGAACGTGTTGTCGACTACTCTGCCACATTGTGCTGATCATGTTCAAGCACATGATGTATGAGGCTCTCATCAGAGTTGGAGACCAATAACCCAACAACAAAGTTATTAACTTTATCACGTAAATACAGAGTGGCCCTAATACAGTTCAACTCATACGATTGGTCATCTCGAATAAGACACTGTACAAATTTACCAGAAGCAAATATACCAACCTCAATTCACACCATATAAGTTGTAACGTACCAGTCCCCTAATTAGGGTCGGAATTATTAGGCATAGGCTGCAGTCCGGTTACTGAACTGTTCTGTCATCTCACTCAGTGGTAATCTACAACATATGTTTTTTTCTACAATTGAAAGGAGAGACATCACAAACTATCCATCCCGTTAGAGCTGGAAGAAATCGCTTCCACGTTTGTGAGAGGATTTATCTGGACTGTGGACAATATTTCAGAGCAAATTCCGTCATTTTCCTGTTGATTGTCTCAGCAATTCATCGTGACAGGATCTTGTGACCTATACTGACAAACAGATACTGCACCAATCATGTAGAAACAGTATTATGTTTTCTAGATACTGTAATGGAATTTCTCGACAACTCGAGCAGTTTACCCCTAGCTTGAGCAACAGATTCAGTGTTGGATCAGGGGTTAGGTATGACATGTTTAACATGTTTCAAGTGAAGTCGGTACGGATTCCCCCTTCAACATGGAAGTGTGGTTATAGTCAGCAAACATGCGTTGATTGTACAATCAAACCAAATCCCCACTGGCGATGAGGGAACATAGACTGAATCTGGCTGTATTACTATCCGAACAAGTATAGCCATACTGTTTTCGTTATCCCTAAGTTTGGTTCATTTCAGTGACTGCTTACATTATACATATCGACTACTATTGGGAACCTTGAATAGCAACCTCGACAAGTTAAAAGCACGGAAGATCCTAATAATGTATGCATCCTCCCACACTCCTCTTATCGAAATTGTATATAATAACCACATTCCTAGTTTCGTGGCCAGACCGATGCGAGTTCCATTGACTACTGTAACTGCTGACTACACAAACAGGCGGAAACACCGCGTCAGCTAAAATTTACAGTAGCATGAACATAGTTATTTGAAACTTTGTTCAAAGATGGTTCACGCACTGACTCTGCTTTATTCTCTTCGGTTCTGTATTCATATAAAACAAAAGTATTGTGTTAAATTTTACTACACTTTGATGAAGTGACGGAATTGTATTCGGCACTAAGACTCAGGTAACTCAAAGAATATTCAGTTTCAAAACAACCATAACAGCCGATGCGTGTACTTGTTATTCTCTCGTATTATTGGAATGTCAATGTTACGTCAACTTTCAGTATTAAATACGATATACTACTGTGGTAAAGTGAAGGTCGTTCAATATTCACATCATACCAAGAGTATGTCTAGGGACACACGTCTCCGACTGACCTAAGTGCAACACATTCGTGGGTCTTTTTTTAAAGACTTTAGGTTTGGGGAATTATCCAAATCCACTCAACTCGGGGAGCGCCGAGGCCACAGACGATTTGAAAACGAACAGATATGCAATAACTGTCAACCCACCGCTCTATAACGAGTTATGCTATCACACGATCAGCTATCACGGAGGCTTTGAGTGGTCAAGGATACGGATGCGTATACGAGAGTCCTCAGCAGGAGATAACTTTGAGGATATTGCATTAATTCTGAACAAGGAAATCGCTGCCGGTATTCTAAAAAAAAAGAGTTGTGAAGATGCTTGTCTCAAATGCCTATCCGTATGCCATGGCCCTGTATTGTTTTACATGAAAATAATTATGTGCATTGCTTTAGAAACCTTTTCCTGACTTCCTGTATTAATGTATAAGACGTCAACAAAAATACTTCATTATGTTCATTCCCTGATGTACTGAGTCTACTTATCTCCCTGATTACCTCATGTTATGATCGATCTTGATCAATCAATGAATAAAACCTACTCCTGATGTGGATAACCATATGGTTATGGCATAATAATTCATTATCACAACTTGAATCCACCCATTCATGTACTAAGATTGTTTGTTCCATCATTGCTCGCATAGATCTATAATTCATCATAATATAAACATATCAGTTTCGACCACTTGAGGCTGCATCGTGGCAGTTCAATTGGACTAAGCGTTTTGGACCCGTCGTGTTTCCAAGAATGTAGGACTTTGACCTCGGGTATCACACATATAACAGGTAGGCAACTGGCTTCTTCTATCCAGGTGGTGTGAGGTCCCCTCATTGAGGGGGAATGCTATACAAAACCAAAGTAGCTCATGAGTTTTGAAACACAATAAAGTTATTGCGCTACATTGTCCACAGGGTTTGCTGTTGTTGCTACTCAGCTACGAGTATTCTATCAGTAGGTAACTATTGAGGTAGACACTGTAGGCAACATATATGAGGCTAAGCTCTGATGAAGACTTGCCACTGTGTTGTGAGGATAATAAGGAAACATAACAGCGTAGAAGTATATAAAGGCCGTTGTACATAGGTATGCAATATCCCGCTGAAGAAGTAATTAACGTCAATTTGTATTTTCTAGACTGTACACAAGTACAATACTGCGATAGTAGAGACATTAGCTAACCGCCGTGTGATTGCGAATGTGAGAACATGGTCTGGTTGGAGGAACTTCGGCAAGTTTAAACCTGCAACATTCTATATCGAGATGTCTACCCCCTGCCAGCGTAGCGTACGTTGAATGACTCTTCGGTATTCTACTGGTAGAAAATGTTAAGCATAGCTCCTTCACCGTACGCAATTCACTGTTAGTGACCCTTGAAGCTGAAGTAAAAAGTTGAAGTAACATTCGCCCAAATTCGTGTCCCATTTACACAATTCAACTTTCAGAATAGGCTACCAAAAACGTAATAATTTCACATAATTCTGTCGGAATTCGAATCACGCGGAGTATCGGACAAACCTGCATTACACAGCGTAAGTGCATTTTTTTAGATCCGGCAGCAAAATAACAAATCATGACTGGTAGCTATATAATTGAAGTGAAAAATTGGAAGAGGATTTGGTACAACGTGACAATAGTTACTGTGTGCGGTCTAAGGGCGCCCTCCACATTCTCTCGCTCATGATGTAACTAAGGTAACATTCGTTCACATGAAATGCATCGACTCAACAAGGCACTACTTGCAACATATTTTATCGCTCCTTCCATCTGTCAGTTTGAATGAAATATGTTGCATGACCCCTTGGCTTCAGGGGTTCCTTGAATGCGTTGCGTATGGGGTCGTTGTATCTGTAGGTTGAACTGCCCATTGAATGTGTAATTTTGACCCAATTGAATGTCCCATCCAGTCAGTCAACCCGTCTCACTTAGTTTCGCTCAGTCTTGTATTACTTTTACTGCAGTGACGTTATTCATCACCCAGCCGTAGCAACAGAAGTACGCAATACCGTAAAAATACATCACACACATTATAGTCCAGTAGACAGTCCTATAGCTACAATGACGTAACCTAGAAATGTTCTTTCCTATGAACTTTTATTCTTGATTTGTATACCCATGGGGTCCTAGAACAAATTCAGCCTGGTTGCCAAACTGGCAACCTTGAGCAATTTTTGTAATTTGCATAAATCCAAAATGGCCGCTGGAGGCCATTTTGAAAATCTAACTTTTGAACACCTTGTCTTACAACAATGTATAATTCCTCTATTAGGGTGTTTTCGGGTGTGAAGAAACCATTTCCGGCATTATTTTTTCACTCTGAGGTCAGGGTCAGGTGCTAAAGGTCGAATCAAGGTCAATCTTGACCTGTCGGTGAACAGTTGATGAAAATCTCACAATTTAAATTTCCTAACAATCTAGTAAGTCTAATGAGTCGATAATAAGACGTGTGGAGAACTGACATACCGTATTCCTGGCTTTATTTTGTTCAACTCAAGGTACACGGTCAAAAGGTCGAAGGTCAAGTGAAGATTAAACTTAACCTTCCCGTAGACAACTAGACTGACATTTGAATAGTTTATTTATGCAGAACTTCATGTCATATAATAATTGTCATACTTTGTCCATGAGTTTCAACTCAAAGTAATAGTTTCATAACTTCTCGAAGAAGTTATGTTTGAAACACATAGGTTTATTGTGAAACATAGTATTACAAGGTATATCAAATATCATGTTATACTGTGACTGTTCACCGCTTCAACACACATTTGGTATTGAATACATCTGGCAGTAATTTGAATGAACCAAAAAGTAAAACTGCTTTAACACACACTAAACTAAATAAAAATGTAAAAGTAAATTTCATATATAGCAACTGTGCACCGCTTTAACACATACCTTGTATTGAGTAAGAGAAAGTATTATACTTAGTATGTGACAAATCTGGAGGTATCTCAAATATAAAAACAAAAGTAGGAGCTATGATACCATGTCACATACGATGTTTAGTATCGTCTAATAATGCTAACCTTTCAATTCCACTCGTCATCTAGTTAATCAGTGTCAGGAAGACTACTGTCACCATCATCATGCATGGTCTTCACCTTCAATGAACCACATGCTCACAATCCTCAACATCTTCATCTCCAATCGGAACATCACTTCTCCTAGTGTATGGATTCCCGCAGTCATCTTCGCTAGATCAGTTACAGTATGATGTGCAAGAAAGATGCTCTTTGTGACAGCTACATACCTCGGTGCTTCACTTCTTACCATGTACCCTACACTGACACCGAATTACATCAATCAAGTTTAGTGGAGCTGGATCACCCTGAGCATTCACATGAAATGGGATTTCATCCCGGATGTCAGCTACCTCATCTGGTGGGACTTGGTGCCCTGCTGCTTTCCACAACATTACCTGTAGATGAGCCCGCAAAACATGCTGTAACAGATTGGCAGATGTTGGAGAAAGGGCCATGACTTTCGGCCTTCTTTTTGTTCTTGGTGAAGAGTGTGAAGCGAGCAGATTCCATGGAGGTTCCTGGTGGCTGACCATACAAAGAAACAAAGAAGGGTTCGGCTGCCTCTATACGATCTGTCTGTGTGGTGCCCACCTCACCCAGCACATCATCCAAATCTGGGTAATCTCCAGCGAGCAGGTTGTTTATTGCACCGAGTCTCCCTTTGACATGAGGATATGAAGTTGTGTCGCATCCGCTGAGAGCGTGCATGTCAAGCAGCTGTAGGCACTTTGAAACTAAGTCAGCGCAGGTGGCATTGATGTCCAACACTGTTTCATCCCACCGCTCCATCTGCACCTTGCACTGTAGTTCCATCCGATACACCCAATAGACCAACAGGACAAACGCATCTGCGTCGTCACAAAGCAAATGGATTACCTTACCATACCTGGCAGCCTCAAAGACATACGATATTATGGTAACGTCTGCCTCATCATGACCAAACACACCATCGTCCTGAGTCTCCATAGTCGCATTCTCTCCTAAATCAAAAGTACACAAGATGCTCGTCAGCATCCGTTTGTTGTTCTTGCTCTTCAGGGAGAGGACTGGTTATTGAGAGTTCATAGTCGATATTAACTTCACCAGCCCGCCGCATTCTCTCATGATTCTTAGCAGAGACAGCATGGTATTTGTCGAAAACAACCATTTCCTCAGTACCGTTTGGATAGCGATTCAACCGACCTTGGATGGATTTATTTTTGGATGGATTTATTTGATTTAAATCAGATTTTTTTAAATTTAAATCGATTTAAATCACTGATTTAAATCAGCATGATTTAAATCATCCAACCCTGAATTCAGATCTGAGGGACCGCAACCATGTGGCCACACAATATGGTAAAACAGCTGTGAGACATCCACGATGACAATGACCGCAGCTGTTGGCAATACCTCAAGAACGCCAAGGCGTTTGACCAGACCAGACTTACTGGCTTTGCGGGGACAACCATGCGCATCAATGACCGAAGATGGCACTACACACAGTTCATAGGCAAACAGAGGTTCAAGATCTACCTGCCGATGCTGACCAATCATCAGTAGCCAGGGAAAAATGTTCTCAAGGTCTATCACTGGTCTGGTCTTGTTTCCTTTGTTCTGGTTCTTGTGAATATACATCGTCTTGATGGGGCAACTGATACCATTGTAGAAACCATCAGGGAGACCGGCGATATACTTGCTTTCCATCTGTTCTCCAATAACGGTTGAATCCGCCACATTCACATCAGCTGTGGCAATTTGGCCAGTTACAGGATGGTACAGATGAGTTCGGGGATCTTACAGTGGGTGTGGGCACTTCTCGACCTCTGCATCAATGAGAACCCGATCACTTGCATCCAAGATGCGCCAGTGCTTCAACTTCTCATTGTGCTGCTTCTGCGCAGACTGGCCGGGTGCATAGACAGAGTAAATATAGTCCAAGCGGTCTGATACGTGGACAGTGATAGAAAAGGCATTAATCCACTCACAAACTAAGTAAGCGGAAAGAGTCATGCCTTTTGAGCGCTCCCTTGCCGATCTTGAAAGCAGTTTGTTCGCCGAACTGATCAGCAGAGACAGCGTTCCAGTATCCATCGTTGCAGTATCCAACTGCATGGGATGGATGGTACCAGCATACTTGTTCGGTTATTGCATACAAATGCATGTCCATGCAAACATGAACATATGTCATCCCGATGTCAACCAGCGACTTATGCATGTACTTGAGTGTTGTGAGGATGGTGTCTGGATGAGATGGTGGGGCATCAATCCACTCAAAGTTGTCATACCAGCCGAATATTACTCCGACTGTTCTACTAAGCCCCATCAGCCGATGCATTGTGGCAGAATTGTCACCAACATATTTCGCAGCTGACTTGCGGAACCGCAGCACCTCATCATAAGACGCAGTGTATATCCACAAGAATAAATGGTGTTAGCACTGCCAACATTCTTGGACTTTCGCTGGCACGACTCTTTCAATGTCCTACCACTGAGCTTATAACTTATATTTGATATCTATGATAGCGTGTATGCCCTAATTATTATTTATGACCCTAATCGGAATAACCCTCCGTACTTCAGCCATATTAATATAGCTGTTCATGCGTGCAAATATTATATGGGGTGGTGATGTTAATTTGTTATTAAATTCGGATCTGGATAGAGCATGAGGCAACAACAGGATACATTTCATTGCACGAGAGGTCCATGGGAGTGTTTTTATTATTTTTATTTGCTCGACGTCTTCAGGTAACGTAACCCGAACAGACATTTGTCCACCTGATTCCGAACATTACTGAGGGCCTTTGCTGTCGCTTATACTTCTGTTTGATCCCTGCCTCAGACATCACAGGCTCACACACACCGGCATATAGGCCTATGTTATTATGTAAAATAGTAGGGAGCGTGACATAAACAGTTCGTGGTTGTGCTGTCTTCCTAAACAGTTCATTTCAATTCAGTTATATAATGTAAATTAATTTGTGTACTAATTTCTATCCATTTTCACCAACAGGTCAGGTTTGACCTTGATTTGACCTCTAGCACCTGATCCTGATCTCAGAGTGAAACATTAATGCCAGAAATAGATTCTACACACCCAAAAACACCATAATAGAGGAATTATACATCGTTGTGGGGCAAGTGGTTCAAAAGTTAGATTTTCAAAATGGCCTCCGGCGGCCATTTTGGATTTATGCAAATAAAAAAAATGCTCAAGGTTGCCAGTTTGGCAACCAAGCTGAATTTGTTCTAAGGCCCAATGGGAATACAAATCAACAATAAAAGTTCATAGGAAAGAACATTTCTAGGTTCAGAAAATTTCTACTGGACTATTAGTCGTTTTTCATTCTTTCCCATGTTTGTCATATATTAATACTCCGACCTTACTAATGCAGAGCAAATGGGAATTTCACAGTTTGGAGAGGGCGAGGATGGGAACAGAACATTCCCAGGCTCAAATGTACACGAACCGTAGACCCATGGCAGGAGAGGAGGGTAATATACATGTTCCATGAATGATCCTAACTGACATCACTAATGTCCTCCTGGTTGATGCTCATGTACATCCTGCAGATATTATGACCGAGATTCTGATTACTATATGGGCATTGCTATGAAATAAACATAAACTTACTGCTCACAAACATTTACACAAAAAAGCATACCAGTCCAACCAAATTATATATTTTGGAACTATTTTAAATTTGTATTTATTCAACACATTGTGGGTTATGTGTGTTTATGTTTTTCAATAAGTACTGTTGAATTTCACTATAATCAGCCTACTATTATATAAGCGTGTAGCTCAGGTTTTCCCTGCTCCTGGCTGTGTTAATATAGTTGCTACTATTATATATGGGCAGACAAGTCATGAGGAATGTTGATCCCTCCTTGGGACTGAATCAAGTATAGGGATGGGCTCTCTGGCTGTTCCATGTACTTCAGACGGGTTTGGATTCCCTTCGGAGAATAACCCTAGTAATGTCATTTCACAGTATACTAATGGTATTCTGGTGTATAGTGCCGATGCAAGCATGTATAGCAGGTTGGTATGGGGTAGTATAAGAGGCCTGGCTGGCATATAAGTAACTGAAAGAGGAGGATATGCCTAAATCAAGCCCGTTTATTTGTTGTAGAAGTGCAGTCGCATGCAATAGCAATGTACTCTCAATTAGGCGTATCCATGAGGATTGTGGGGCATTCCTCAATATGTAGAATATAATCATGTATGAATAGCCTATGTATGCACGGGATCCAGTGAATGAGGCCTAGATAGGTTTTCAGTCAAACGGGACATGACGAAACGGATAGGGGCATGACTGAGTCCCAATACCAATATTGAAGATAGGCCAACTTGTAGCGTGCGATGGCTTGAAAATCATTTCGAATAGGCTGTTATGTATGTGTCTCAACATTTTGACAAATCTGGTCATGACTCCAGGGCCACATATTGAAGAAAACAAATGAGGTCAATAGGTCAAATGAGGTCACCAGATAGGTCGGGGTAGAATGATAGATGGAGAGTGATCGCGCTAACGCCTGAAGTTTTCAGCGAAGACGACGGCGGCCATCCGACATAGGTCTACCCCAAAGGCCAATGTCACTGAGCACTCTCCATCGCGGGGACACAATCATGAAGCAGTAGTCATTCACTACTTCGCAGCGCAGTCCGCAGAAATCGAAAACGAAATACTCGAAGGAGTCGAAGCTAGCCAGGCGCAGCGCAGTCTGCAGCGTAGGGCATTCGCAGATTTCGCCATCCTCTACTTGCACACTGCACAGCCACAGCGCAGGCTATTCGCAAATTTAGAAAACAACACTATTCTGTTTGCCGCCAAATATATATCTTCATATAGGCATTTCCGATTAATTGTGTAGTCGTTTTCAAACACACGAAACGGTATTGAAACATTATTTCACGGTCTTTCAACTTCACTAATATCAGCCCCTCTCATCTCTGGTATTGATAGATATTGTCCGATCGGCGTTCCATTGAACTGTCCGCAAGGCCTGCGCAGTCCGCAGATATCGCTCACTACACACAGCTCCCTGCGCATGGGCTTCGCTGGCCGGCCCTGCGCAGATGTGCAGGAAGTGAATGGCGAGATCTGCAGATGTCCTGCGCTGCGGGTCGCGCGGCGCCTGCGCTGCGCAGTTGTGGATGGCTAGCTTTATTAGTCTGAGTGAGCGGAGAACCAAATCGACGCTAGATTGCTGGGAGAGAACATATCAGGCAGCGTAGACCCCAGTAAACACAAAAACATTTTTAGAACGTCATGAAAATGTTTCGTCTAATGTTTTAAAAACGTTAAATGTGGTGTAATAAATATGTCATAGAAACGTTATTTC
>JAUOBX010593034.1:0-15958 GCA_032360705.1 Eupentacta quinquesemita | reverse complement strand
CTGGGAGCATTCCTCGGGATGCTTCAGCGCAAGTAATTATAAAATGCGACGAGATTTCGCGTACGGCTGATAGAGCCTACACATCGACTTTGTTTTTGTTCCTGGCCTATGAGTGTTTGCGTACAACAGAGATTGCGGTACATCTCACTGTGATGCGTGGAGATGCAATGAGCAGTTGTGTGTGCTCATATCGTTGATTAATACACGACACTAGTGAATGAATTTACCGGACTTATACACGTCTTCACTCGGAACTAATTGAGGATTAGACGATGGGAGATAAATGCGACGAAATCTCGAAGTTTTAGAATCGTAAGTTCTTATCATTCCTGATTTATATGGTCATCCCAATCAGATGAGCTTGCGTTCTTCATGGGTCTACTAGCTATGGTATGGCCATATAGACATAACATGGTGTTGTTTCAATAAGCTTTGCCCAGAGGTTTTTCCTAATAGGCCTGCACATTTTGAATGTTTTACTTCATATAGCGACGATGGCGGGATAATTGTCATTACTGTTCGGAATTGTGTTATTATTAATATATGATCGATTGTTATATCACTTTATATAGCCTGATAACTCTAGGCCTAACGTATGTTATTGTTTCGTAGATTAGGTATACATGCATATTCAGGCTATACCCTATATTCATATATATATACGCTTGTACTTAGTTATCTAAACAATGCTTTCCCACATCTCATCAGGCACTGTTATTCCTCCATATACATTCCACATGCCTTCGATGCTAGACGCACGGTAATTTTGGGAGTGCAATATGCACTTGGAGTTTATACCTTGTTGACTCATGATATATCCTAATTCAGTCAGTACTAAATAATTCCACCTTGATTATGAGGCCACACCGGGTAGGCCATCGAATGAGGCAGCCACCCATAAACAAGGCATACGGATTACGTGTAAGTGTTCATATCATGTTTAGGATATAACGTAATAACTAGTTATGCCTATTTAATATAATTGCAACATCCAACATCGGTTATTAAGTGATGGGCGAACCGATATCTGTTCATATGAAACATATGTCACTATATATGTCTATGGGTAAACGGAATTGTAATTCCTACTAGCAAATGTATCAATACTAACTATTTGTACCGCGCAACCCGTATCAATCCTTTCTGTCTCTAGAAAATAGAGAAACCAAACTATTCTAACACTATTCTGTATTATTATTGAGCGGCTATCACAAATCCGTCAGTCTGTAGAATAGTTGGAATATGCCTTATGTGGTTAAGATCCAGGTAGATTTGATGCTACAGAAAGCGTTTCCATCCCGTATCTCATATCAATTTACGCACTGTAGGCCTACGTGACTATAGGGATAGCCATCCTTTCCACAAATGTCGATATCTCTAACGTGAACATCTCTTCCAGATTCGACTGCTCATGTACCTCAGAAGTTGCACAGTCATCCGCCTCTGCCAACCAAAGATATCAAATATATACACTATCATCGTATCCATGACACATCTCTCCAAATTTCAATATTAGCCTGAAATTGAATCAGGTCATGGTCTAATTCACCTGATATCCGGCCTCCCATCACAAGATGGATAATTCTGTTCTGCTTCATCAACGAGACATCAAACGAGATACAATAATTTCATATTGGCCTACGACAGGACTGACGTAACTTAAAAAATGTCGAGAATGATAGGAACGACACAGACCAGAAGAAAGCAAAGACCGCGTGAATGGTTACACGATCATTCACAATAGAAATCCTACTTTTCAGTGGGACGTCATATTTTAGTCCAAACATTGCCAAATAATAGGCTATAATATTGGGTCAAATGTAGGCCTATATAAAAATGAATCAGTTCCTTCTGAGTAATACAAATGTAATACTTAACCATTCAAATTCTAATATCTTTGCATTAGATGCGACTGGTCGGCACTACATAATATGCATAAACTTATTGGATGGGGGAGGTGTTCCCTCGCTGTGCAGGAGTATAGTTTTGCCGAAATTCGCTCTCCCGCAGGTCATATCTTTCAATCCGAATAACAGTTCTTTTCTCTGCGTCAGTTCAATAATTTAATTATTCAACTTGAGAACACTTTTGCAGTGCATGCGACGAGCAAAAATACTATTAGTCGCACGATCTAAAACCATCAGCCAATATCTTCGATATCAGTTAAAAATCCCGCGAATCTATATATTTTGAGTATTGCATTTCTTGGGTTTTATTACCTTGTAGTATACTCGTGTCATAGGACAGTCCTCCTACATGCAACTTACCCCTATAAAACTATTCCGATGAGTAAACTATTCACTCAAGACAACTGAACAATTACAAACAAGATGGCACTTTACAGATGTTGAGCTCGCTAATTTGGATAAACAAGGGAGGAGAAGATGATTCACATAGCATGTCTACACGGCCAAATTAATCTCATAAAATTCCCTCGCGTTCGAACTGAAATCAATTACATCACGGATGATCGACTAAATTCCGACCTGCTTTCAGCTAATAACTTATGATTTGATTGTTTGCCTACGAGTCGCGGTAGGCCTCTGGTCTGTGTACTATTGATTCTGCATATGGAATACACTCATTGAATACTTGTTGCATACAAGTCATATGGAGCTGAGCGCTGCAAGAATCTGTGAAGTGTTAGAGTACATTAATTGATGACCATTGCATGCACAAATCTGGTCCATACACTTTTATATGAATAACAATGGGAATGAAACGAAGGAAGCTTGAACTAAATATATGCATGTAAGTGTATTGTACCTTCGTGTTTGGGAAATGTTCCATATTCACAATCGGTTTTCTGTGTAACAATAACATACTAGTACAATTCTTCGCAGTATGCGTCACCATGAATAACACTGAGATATATGTTTGTTTCCCTTGACTCAGTAATATGGCGTCACTGAAATTGACTATTCTGCACGGAGTGACTCTGGTAACGCAACACGATATACCAGAATCAATAAAAAGCCTCCAACTGTGCCTGCGTCAGTGCAGATCAGAGATCCAGTCCTAGATTGTGCTTATAACTGCGATTATAATGAATCACTGTGTTGAGTAACAGGAAGTACTTCACTCACATCATTCGAACGACACTCGAAAAGCAACGACGTAGTAGAGAATGTTTCCGATATCAATGTGGCCACGCTGTCGGATCCAGGGACATATTTCTTGAGTGGTCACAGCGATCACCATGCTGCAGGAATTGTACAGGGGAACGAGACCCGATATTCATGATGATACATTTCGGATAGATACCAATTCGTTATCGATAGAGGACAAAATAGGTGATAGGTGCATTTGTTCTAACAGGTAGATAAATCAGTGGTCACCAAAGTTCGTGCTAAGTATATGATCTGTAGAACACAATACCTTAATTTACCTTCATCGAACGGGTATCCAATTCACTAGTCGGAACAATACTTATAGGCTGGAAGTGCGAGGCAATGAATTCAGTTGCAATAGCGTTAGTGACTGCGTATCCCGTATTCATAAATTGTATATTATTCTTTGAATGTTGCCTCCTATCAGATTGGGATGTGGCTAATATTGTTGACGGTTGACTGTTGTATGCCTGGTATGCCTTTCCTAGATCCTCCAGAAGAGGCTGATCACATGCACGAAATTACCCTTTGCCCACCACTGTTGGAAATTTCCCAACATTTCAGTCTCGACCGTTAGCCCTATACTGCCCGACGTATCATATGGGCTACAGGGGCTGCTCTCGGTGTCACGCGCCGCTCGAAACTGAAGCGAGACACTGGTCAGTGTAGTGCGGAAGCCTCGCCTGGCTAATCCCGCCTGGTAGGTTAAGAGTTAACTAACGTAACGCGAGATACTCAAATCAATGACAGCTTTCAACCCACTCCTCATAGTGCCTGCGTCAATGCAGACAGGATATCTAGTTCGAGTCTGTACATGATTTTGATCGTATTGAACCGCCTTGTTCAGCTATAGGCCTAGCCTAGTGCTACGTCTACCGATAGTAATGCAGGGCTACTGTTGAAACTCTATATAGCAGCTTTCTCGAGCAGTGGGCAATCGTCGGACGGCTGTATATTCGGAACACATTCCGTGCATGGATGATCAATATCACATTTGGAGGATACTCATTTGTTATCGACAGAAGACACACTACCTTCATCGAACAGGTTAATAATACACTAGTCGCATCAATACGGTACCTATGAGCTGAGGAATACGGGGAATTGAATTCAGCTGCAATAAACCTATTCCTCATATTTGTTCACTGCCATCCTTGTTTTCATAAATCAGTTTTGTTACCTCTTATCAGAGAGAGAGAGAAAAAAGGGTTCGTCCAATATTGTCTTATATTTGTCTTGCCTCAGAAGAGGTTCATCATATGCACGGAATGACTCTAGTATCGCAACACGAGACGCTCAAATCAATGACTGCTCTCGAAGCTAGCCTGCGTCAGTGCAGATCATATATCCAGTGCGTGATGATGCATACGGTGGTGATAGTAATAAACTACCGTGTTGTGTTACAGGAGGTTCTTCACTCACACTCACAGTATTTGGTCGAATATTCAATGGACATTTAAATGAGTGACCTAGTATGGATGCCGTATACTACTTCCAACGATTTAACTCCATTATCGCAGTCGGAACATGAGACGGCTCCCTAAAAATAAACTGCTGAAGGCGTGATTAACTGTATGACAAGAAGGCCTATATTTCAGAGGCCTAAATAAGCGCGGCATATACCGTCGATAAACCTACTACTTTTGCGGAAATTTACACAGCTTCATGGATTCGAAGGAATGAATGAAAATGTTCATAATGAGCAGACCACGCCTGATTGTGAAGGACTCCGCCGATCCCTATCTGCATATACATAGCAGCTGCATGTGTTTTAGTCCCGCTTTGTCGTAGATCCGTACATAGTTGACCTGGATCCCATTGTGATGTTCGACAACGAGTGAAGTGTAAATGTGGATAACACCAACACTATCTTACAGCTTGACAGTATCATATAGGTTTCCGCTCGGACCGGCCACAAGATATACAATCTCCTAATGAATACGTCATTCGTGTTACATTCCCAAATTGGTACCAGTTCATTATGACTATAACGTCACTGAGTAAAACTATCACACTATTAGTCATCCACTATCCACAGCCTATACTCTGCCTCGTCCGTATGTTCTGTATATTAGGCTAGTCATCGTCCTCTACCTTCAGGTAGCATACCGGTATTAATTCTCTAATTGACATGCACACTGAATTGGATCCATTTCCAGCCGTTCTGAGCCTTCCAGAAGTTCGCAACGGGTATCAACTATACACCGCTGCGAGGCTGAGAGTTTACTCTTCCACCCTGTCAGCAATTGATAACACGATGACCAATTATATTTTGAGCTGGGAGGGGGTTAAATTCTAGGTGAGTGCTTTCAACTGCATTCCACACGAAATACTCCGCAACGTCCTACTTCAGTCCAGGAGCCCTAAAAGCAGGAATAAGAGCCCCAAATAGGGTGAAATTATCAGTAAATGTAATTTCAACAATGCTATCTCAGATGGGGTGAGAAGTTACTCCGGTCTCCCATAACACAAAATCACAGCTGTACCTCAAACAGTTTCAAGGACCCATTATTTGAAGGAGTACAATTCTGTCGGTGTACTACCCTCAAAATCGCATCCACGTTAACACTTACCGGTACACGTTGAAGCGAACACCCAATTGAATAGCCATCTAAAGCCACGTCCCATAGGGCCGATATTCGTGTTCGTAGATAATCGGAGCTCGCCTAACCTACAAACTCGAAAAAGTTAACATATTTATTGTAATAATATCGACATTAGGCGAAAATACCGCAACACAATAAAACGAATATAACCTATTCCCGGTTAAAAAATCGTCTCTTGTTATGAAGTGATCAAGGTGGTATTTTCACCAGCTCCGTTGTAGTTTCGCACACAGTTGACTCGAATCTTATCGTGACGTCTTGAACACGTGTGAAAAAAAGAAGTACACATTGTCCCGACAGTCTATCATATAAGCATACGTCATCATTCGGACCAGTCATAGAATGAAACCTAACAATTCGTGTTACAGTCTGCGAATGATTGGTACCGGTAGTGCTCTATAACTCTGCTGCGTCACGTTGAATGGAATTATCATACCGCTAATCACTTACTACCCCATAAGCCTACAGACTATACTATGCCTTGTCCGTATGCTTTGTATATTATTTCTAGTCATCGTCCTCCAGCTTCAAGATCGCATCCACGTTAACACTTACACGTTGAAGCGAACACCTAATTGAATATTGTCATCTGAAGCCAAGTCCCACAGGGCCGCTATTCGTGTCCGTAGATAAACGGAGCTCGCCGAACCTATAGACTACGGCAGTTAATTTCGTCGCGCGGGGAATTCTTTAACTTTAGCCTCGGGGCAGGCCAACTGGCAGAGGTACTGACGCCATCCTCTAATAAGTTCTATCACACACGCACTGGTCAGCACAGCGTGGGGTACATATCGTATGGCGGCGATACGGGTATTCGTCGTACGGAGTAAGTCGCAATACCGAGGCCGCAGCATATTTGATTTGATTGAATCAGAGTTTCGAGGAAAGTGATTTTAGAAGATGCGCGCTTAATTGCTTACGTGCATCGTTAACATAGGTTTACTGATCCCAAT
Organism: Eupentacta quinquesemita; assembly: GCA_032360705.1. Classification (NCBI taxonomy): domain Eukaryota; kingdom Metazoa; phylum Echinodermata; class Holothuroidea; order Dendrochirotida; family Sclerodactylidae; genus Eupentacta; species Eupentacta quinquesemita. Next base: position 9,289 of record JAUOBX010593034.1, on the reverse strand, counting down.
GATACTGGCAATTGGGATACTTTATTTCGAGGAGGCTACGATTTTACCACAGAGGAATGAATACAGCATAGGTGTTTGCACTAAACTCTTTTGGCCTTCAAACTATTTATCTATCAAATATAACGATATGATGAAAAAAAAGGAATTTTCATAGCATTCCATTATTAAGCATGATGACACTCCTGAGTGATTAACAATGTAACACAAATAAAAAAGATGCATTTATAGGTACAATGATGTTGTCTCGTAAATTTTATTCGTGGACTATAAATGAGCGATTCTGTGAAATTCTCGTCTGCATGGATCTGTCTAGCAGCCCTCGCTACCCTCCTCATATATATTCTGATATAAAAGTGAGCTACATCAATAATGGTGTAGACTACACAATAAAATATATGTGGATAACTTCTGCTATTATACCAACTTTTAACACTTCAAAAAAAAACGATTTCTGTCACATACTGCCAAATATGCCAAAATATTCGTCATTCAAGAAATACTAAATTAATCGGGTAGCTTCGTATAATGCCAAAGTAACCATATGTATCCTCACGCAGCCGGTAGATGCATCGACAGATCAATCCAGATGATTCAGCGCGTTTGATATAGGCGGTCGTAATTTCACACGGCCGTCCTCGAGAAATACATCGCAGTATGTTACGTACAGTGGTGGTATTACAGAGAATGCTTTCAGCATGTCTATCATGTCATTATCATGATGTGGACCACATAACGAAAGTCTATGGCAACGATATATGTGCGTAAGTTTGGCTGATGCCCTCTAATAATGACACTATATTTCGAATTATCTTCCTCACGCGGTTCATTTTCATATAGGCCTCGTCCAAGCTAAATATCCGTTGTTTACGAAATACCAACAATTAATGAATCGGGTAACTTCGTATAAGGCCAAAGTATCATATGTATCATCACACAGCCTGCAGATGCGTTGACCAATTTATCCAGATGATTCAGCGCGTTTCTGTATAGGCGGTCGTAATTTCACACAGACGGCATCGAGAATTATCTCGCAGTATGTCAGGTATAGTGGTAGTATTCGGGGGAATGCTTTTAGCATGACTTCCAGAACTTATATATTTGTAATCTGTACTAGCGTTATTGTCGAGATCGCAACTTTTATACTCACAGCCACTATACTCGTTATCCTGATATGGTATCGTACTGGTACATCAGTGAGAGAATCACACCACCAAGCGAAAACAATGTAATTGACACAGTAGGCTACCGGCTGAACGCCTGGTGTCTGCAGTCCAACATTCCTGCAGTCGAAGCAACAACGTGGATGATCAGAGTATAACGGCCTCAACACCTGGGTATAGAACCCCGGTAATATGCAATCAATATCAATAAACAGACAAATGAGACAAATGACTACATCTCAAAATATTGGTAGTCACCGTTGAACTCCAATTTCTCTCTTTTCAGGCACTTCACGGGCATTGTTTTTATATGAGTATCCTAGGATCTTCCACTTCAAAACGCGGTGTGTCTTATAATTAGGTCTGGCGATTGAATGTTTGGAATGAGCCAATCAACCCCTCGAATACTCCGTCAATCCGGCACTGCTGTTGTCTCTTCATCGATCAAACATACACTCCAATGATCGAGTCTTCCTGCGATTCCTTTGAAGTGGCACGGCAGATTAATCCGCATATTTTTTGTTTTCATGCCGCCGACTACTGTAATTGCATGCTGGAAAAAGGATGGTTGGGCGGTTACCACAGATGTTTGTTCCTCGCTGAATAATATTAGAATACGATACCTTGCCAAACGAAGTATGAATGTATCATATCATGATATATTTGATAGAATACACATAAAACATTTTCAGCTAATGCGAACTGATTCAGAAGGTATTTTCTGAATGGCTACTGTAATTGTGAAACCTCCATTATAGTCTTCGTAAGGCTGGGGATTAGAATCAGGGATTAGGGTTAGCGTGATCAACCACATTTCTTCCGAAGCAGTGCGCATTGGCCCACATTTTCCGATGGTTGCTACTGTGGATGAATGTCCTCCATACAATTCTGTACCCTCCTCTCCCCCCTCTTGCACAACCAGCAGCTCCCACATTTCATTCACCTTGACACGATTGCATCTTTCATCTGTGTATGCATGCATGCCCTCTTTTCTTTCCGTGACCGGACTATTGGCACCCGGACAATTCCCACCCGGACAATTCCCACTCAACGTGAAGGTTTTTAGGGTCACAGTTAGTGTTAGGGTCTAAAGTTAGGGTCAACTTTTTGGGTGGCAATTGTCCTGGTGGAAATTGTCCGTGTGGGAGTTGTCCGGCAACCTTTCTTTCACCTCAGATCAGTCAGTTTTCTTATTTACACACACTCTTTCCTCCATAATACGTTCATCATATTTATTTTGGGTCGATAAGTTTGACAAGGGTTTCCCGCATAGAAGGAACGTGATTCTAAACTGTATTCACACATATCCCAATATATACTATGCACGGAAAGATATAGCTTTACAAGAAGCAACTGACAAGTGGAGTATGCGTGCTAGAGCGATTTCTTACGAGAGGGATAGAAGACAGATTATCAGGAATGATTGCCAATTGTCCGGCCAAGCTCTGAGAAGTGGTCCGCGACCTGTGGCCAGTAATGATGATGGGGATACTGTAATTTTTATGTGTGCCACCACGACAGCCACGATAACGAGAAATGCACATCATGGAAAGGAGTAACAATGCTAAGAATATACAAAGAAAAGAACAATAAAATGAATGAGAAAAGGTCCAAATGTCCAAAAAAAACAACAAAAGTGCAGAATGCAGGCGCTCGAGATCAGCGCATTTAAACAGTAAAATAAAATATTACCAGTCATCATGTATTCAATTCGTATCGGATGAACTACTATACAACTAGGAGACGAGTTTCTCATACAATACTGATAGCCAAATCAGTGCTGCTGCGGGTAACCCGACATATTGGCATTTCAGATATGATAAGACATGTCAGACTGATTCTTTGGTTAACATACCAGAATGCAGCGAACGCACTCTTGGACCGATCACAATGTATCAACGCAAACTATGATTGCGATAGAGAAAATGGAAAGGCGTGATTATTAGTACATTCTGAACGTCGAATTGGAGTTCTAAGCAGTGGTATCGAGGGACATAATTATGCAGCTACACGTAGGAGGATGAATAAAATGTAGGAGCATGAACAGTTTGGGAGGGTATAGGCTATAAATAATGTTGGATATCCAGAAAATGCTTTCACTGATTCGATCGGATCCGCAGTTGCCTTGTAGCACATTGAAAACGTGTTAGCGTCGTCGTTACAATAGTAACGACATCAGAATGATTAATGACTGTCGTAACTAGAGCGCACGAATGACATATCAGCTGGTTCCAAGCTCCAGGGTATCATGTGTCCCACATAGATAATCTGATTCAATCACTGACTATAAACAAATCCTCCGAACAAATGAATGACACAGGAGTGATGTAACGTATTCAATAAACTGTGGGAGCCTATGCCTATGCCTATGTCTATATGCCTATGCCTATGCCTATGCCTATGCTTCTGAACATGATTTAGAAATGGATACTTTTAACTCTCGCTCTTCGTAGAAGACACGGAGTTAATTGTGAATGTCTCCAAGAGAACCTGTCAATTGACACCGATTAATCGAGTCTTCGCTCCCATGAGATCTAACCCGAATCATATTCAGAAACTTTCGCTTTCTCCCTGGTGTGGATGAGAAAATTGCCTTCACTGACCGACACGTAAACTTCTCGGTGAATCGGTTCAGTTATTCTGTGATGTTCAATGTCCGTGCCGGATACCTTTAGTACGAGAACCTTTCCTGTAATGTACGCAAATGGGTATGGTGGTCATGTCCATCATTACCATGCATGTATTGCCCCTTTGTCGAGGATCCGCTATGAGCATTATAGGAAGACGATCAGACGACAGTTAAATAGCCCTCTATACAATATAATCGAATGATACCGTTTTGAAAGCGTAGTTCGATCATAGCTTAGGTAAAAGTTTATTTTACATTATTACTATATTGATTGCTATCTAGTTAAGACACGGAGCGGTCAATGTTCTCCGAACATTGTATTCTAAATTGTTCTACACGTTTAGATTGTACATCATATACAGATGGTCACCTGATAAGTGACTAATGTAATACTAAATGATGCTATCCATGGACTTTGCCGCCTGGTTCTAGCGCCACTCCGTTGGATATAATTTATTCGAAAACAAGTGTACGAATGGGTAATATATTAGCTGGGAATCTTAGCCTCAATGAAAGTGTTATTGTTATTATACTTCTCACTAGATACTCTTTACACACACAACCAATGTAACGTGAATGAACGTAATTTAAATAGGTTACTTGTAGCAAGCACCGCCTGAACAGTCCGAAATATGTGCAAAACTCAACGTCATTCCATGGAAGGATCTATACACTGCTTTCATCGCGACTTTTTGATTGGCAATGACCTCTGCTCCTACAGTAGGTAACCTTCACACTGAATTTAATCAGCATTAATCAACCCTCTGTGCGCCCTGTTACTTAACCTTGACCCTTCATTACGGACCAACAACTGTAAACGACTGGAACAGTCACTGTCTTAGCGCTGCAGGATATTGCTGAAGGAGCATGAAATCACATCTCATATGATCAATTATTAGAACGGTAGGGTCATTTCTTCAGCCAACTGTCATTTGTCCTTGCATAGTGGACTAGTAAAGATGGAGAAGTAGACTCCAATACCTAATCTCTTAGAAGACTATTTCTATCACAGATGAACCGAGAAATACGCTTCTCTGCGCTACGCATGAGCTTCCAGTCTATAATAATATATTCAATTTGCTCCAATAAATGATTTGATATTTGGCATACGTTGGCGTGTGAATGTTTCATGGAATGAAATGTGTTCATGGATTGACCTTTTCGTTTTTTCGCAGCAGTGACATTTACTTTGAGCGAAAAGACAGGCAATGCCTCAGCTACATGACCTCAATATAACGGGCAGATTACCGGACGCCAGCCATGAATACCTCATGGATTGTCTGACGCCCTTATTTGTTATATGTAGGCTTCATCGACAGTGACGTATGAGGTCTTCGTATAGTGAACACGTTGAACCATCAACCAAAGGGCCTGATTGAGTGTAATATAAGAAATAAATATTCTCTCGAATGCGAAATAATAATGAGGAGAGAGAATGGCCTAGCCTATCCCAGGGTAATATTCACTTATAGGTGTTTGATTCCCATATGATGACATGATCAATAATATGACCAGAAACAATTATCAAAGTCTGTTTTGAAAAGTTATCAGGCTATACACCCTAAATATCGATTGACCAGCCATACCTTTAAACTAGCACAAGGTATAGTAGTTTTACGGTGCTACTTTATCTGTTTATGTATTGAAGTGATTTCGCAATTATATTAAATTGTGAAAGTTTTAACTCAGTTAAATAGCTTGTATATCCATGCATCTATCCCTAAAAAGTATAACCATCGGTTGCGTGATGCGTGATAACAGACGAATATAGGGCGGCTCATGACTCCAGCTTTGGTGATGATGGATGGAGTTATCATGTTCGCCATTAACCTAATTACCGAAAGATAAGTCTGTATAACATTCAGGTCACTTTGACAGGTGCACGTATAATGAAGGTTGTAGCTGACGCGCACACTCTCCGAAGGTATGCTGTTCGCTTCGGATTGCCAATCGTATTGCAAAAATGTTACTTTGTCATGATAGGGATTAGGGTAGTAGATCAGGTTAGTGTAGGGTGTGAAACAAATATATAGGTGTGATCTCAAATGTGATTTTTGGGGTGTATACAAAATAACGAAAGTGTTAGCAAAGAGATATAACAACTCTATAATGTTTTGTATTGCGGGCATTTATTTAGATATCCATTCAGTTAATCTGGACATTTTTTGGTCTGTGCTTTACAAATCACATGGAACAAGTACACAAATCTTACAAATATACACAAATCACAGGAACAGATGAAGCAATTCGAGAATGGCAATGGAATCAGCGAGTATGGAGCCCATCGTGGTGGTCTATAGCAGATGGGGAGAAACTACCGGGTACCGTGTTATTATATTAGTTGTATGGGCCTGATATGAAAGATAACCTATGGCTGTTCAGATATGCACCAAAATGTTTGGTGAATAGAGGAAACTAATTACTAGATTATGTGGCTGATCTGTATATCAATCGACAACTCTCAATTAGAAGATCAGGAACACTGCTTTCGTCAACTATTGTTATATGGATCACAGGGAAGTCCCCAAGAAAATGAACGCCTGAATATATTAGACACGATAGCCATGTCTCCTCCCCGCCATATAACAGTGGCGCAATTGCCCGGAGTTCATTTGTTGACCTATAACGATATATCATTTTGCACATGGACACGTGTGAACATGCATGTCAATTCATTCGTTGATTTATTCGTACCCTCTGCTCCAGTTTAAGCAATAATTCCCTGTCGAGAGTTCTTGCCGTGTCGACCGATTTCCAGTCGAATACTGCCTGTCGTAGCCTAAACTACTACGACTGTCTTATCGAGCCGTGCATCCTCATCTAATACGCCTAATAACATTACGGAGAGAGACGTTTTTGGCGCGCTTTTGTCGGAACGCGCTGGAAGAACAAAATAAAGCCGAGGTGTCAATTCAATCAAGGCTAGATGTAATAAAGCGGTACATATCGACTAAGAAACGAGCTCACATTTGGCAGACATCACCTTACCTGAGTTACAGCATGTTACCACATTATGAATTTATGAGACAGCGAGTGTGTGCACTGTGTGGATAAAGGCCTGTGTACACTATACATATATTGCGACACATGTTGCGCAACTTGTGTCCGACACATCAAGACACACACTTTTGGACACTGTGTACACTAGACACATGTCGTAGACACAAGTTGCACCACACATGTTGCCTGAAAAGTGCGGGAAAAGTGTTTGAATGCATGATTTGAAAAGGAAAATGACGGAATTACATACCGGTAGGTGCCGGGACGGCCCCGGAATCCACTGTCGGAACGCCAGCTGCCTGCTATCTGAATCACGACCCCCACCCCCACCACCACCCCAACACCACCCCCACTCCGCCCTCACCGTCACCCGGGAATCGCCTCATCGAAGGCACAATTCCTAGGAATCAAATAAAATGGATTATTCGAATGATATACTCGTTCAATTATTATAATAGTTCACTAGGACTCCCCTACTGCCCTAGCTCGAATCAGTTCCTCTAGTTGTTCTCTCAAGTTGCGCAACATATGTCGCAACATGTGCCTAGTGTACACAGGCCTTAAGTTATTAGTCGTATGGTATCTTCGAGAACAATAATAGGATAAGTATTTCAGGGCTAAACTTGAAAAGATTAGCAACCATCATGAAATGAATAAAATTAGGATTAATAATGGAACTATCAATAATTATAATAATTATAACAATTATAATGAAAATAGGAATATATGGAACTATCAATAATATGAGGAATATCAACATAAGTTTGGTAGTATAAGCAACACATTGATGCGACATGAGTATCAGTAAGCATTTAGTATCGACATTCAGGACACTGCAGGATATATTGTCCAGCGATGGTGGTAAGATTTCCATACAAAAGACGTAGCAACTCGTTATGGAATGCCAAATTATTGTCAATGCCATATACTGGTTCTGAATGTGCATACACACACACACACGAACCAGTGTCTTTCGTTCGGGTGTGGCTGCATTTGGTCGGGTGACTTATAGGACAACAATACGTAGACGTCGTCTCCTCTGAGTGATATTGACAGGCGCAGCGATTAGCCACGTGTCAGCAATTAGTTGAAAATATTAGAATACGTACATGGGTTTGGATTAAGATGGGGTATTATTCTAGAATGTCTGACCATCTAAAAGCCAGCTGTTCATTTCACTTCGTATCCATATGTATGCAGTTTGCCACCAGCGTTAGGGAATATCATGTAATTCATATTGACATTACTGCTTCTCCTCAGGGAGTGGAAAGCCCTCATGCAAGGGTTTGTATACGTCACTTCCTTTCACCCTTTGTTCACTAATCATTCATTTTTACTTAGTATTGTTAAGTCATGTAAAATGGCAATTAGTGATCAAACGAGCGAACGATAGAAAACGAAATACCACATTATTATCATGTATCTGATGATCGTAGAGAAGTGCGTTCGAACTCCGCACCTGTGAGGTACGATCTGCGCCGACGCCCATGGATATACTAAATACACTACATACACAGTGATATGTCTGTGTGTTATGTCTATGTTTATTGATAACACTGACACAGATGTTATGTCCATGTGTTAGTATCTGTTCATGTCTTTTAATAACACTACTATGGTAGGTGTCATGTTTGAATGGTTTGCCTATGTTCGTTGATAACCCAACGTTCCTCCCCAATCATCTATATGATTATGTTACTGCTTTGAACCAAGGCAAATTTCAATCCTGATCGAAATTGAGACGAACTAAAAACGTTCACGCTAATGATGGCGCAACCATCTATATGTTACTGCTTCGTACCAATGCAAATTTCAATTCTGAATAAAATTAAGACGAACTAAAAACGAACACGCTAATGATGGCGGGGTCTGTTAAACTAGAATGCATGAAAAGGATTATTCTTGTTGATGATACTTAGTATCAAGTAAACCACAGAAGTTGACTAAATCTTCAATAATGAATCTTATCAGTGATGAAAAATGAGGATGTTTACGTAGCAATGATATCCCCTAAGAGTGAAGACAATGTATATTTCGAACGCGTGTGCGACGTGCGTGCTGTGCAATTATTGTGTGTTTACATGTTGAGAATGCAGACTATCACTCATGTGGGATTAATTAAACCGTGTACCCGGGGATCATGGTGTCTGCATAGTTGGAATATCTGAACGTGATCGTTAGGCTACTGGTATTATTCAATGGAGATGACAAGATGGCGGATCGAGACTCCGAAGCTTATATAATCAGAGCGAGTAAATTGTTACCAGATCCTGTAGTTGAATAATTGTTTGGAAATCTTTTTCTGCATAGTCATTCACAAGAAGACAGCATCAATTGAAGTTAAGGTGGTCAATGCACATTATGTTTACCGTATATGCCTAATTAGTTTTGTGTCACAAAGTTGGAGTTTCCACTAATATATGAGGGAACGGTGATAAAGAAAACGTGTGGGAGGATTCGCTGATAATAACAAAGTACAATATCCGGGTATGCAGCGTTA
>JAUOBX010591923.1:0-15965 GCA_032360705.1 Eupentacta quinquesemita | reverse complement strand
CTGGAATTTGGTGTGTGGGTCTGTTTTGGTCTCAAATTGGAGAATGTTCATACATTTGTTATTTGGGCTTGTATAGAGAAAATGGCAAAGTCGAAACTGCCTGCATGATTAGATCAGTGGGTAGATTGACCCTGACCGATTAAGCCGAAATTGACCAAGCTCATAAAATCATTATTGTAACCAAGAATATGAATGATTCTCCCAATCCACAATGAATCTCTAGAAGCCTCTATTGGCTCTCAGGTTTTAGTATGCTTCTACAGGATAATTATGTATCCATCCATTCAAAATGTATGATATCTGGCCAGTTCAAATCGCTGCTTTTGATTCATTGATTTGTTTGCCTGAAGCCGGAATATCCGTCCTTATACATGAAGGCCTAGAGAGGCGCCGGTTACATCCATGGATGATCTCCTGACACGACACGCTCCAAAAACTAATCTGTCATGTAATTATACAATGCATTACACACTTCCCTCCTCGCGCGTTCTTAAGATTTATAATATGTTTTCTGTGCATCATAGAGCGTTGAAAGGGAGCTGTGAAGCACAGTGAATGAGGTGAGCGGGATGTTGTGAACACATTGTTACGATCGTATGCAAACCAGCATGAATGTCGTTATGTAGCGTACGAAGAGTCGATAACCACTTATTTAATGTATTACCTCATTTGACGTATAACCTAACAAAACAATTTTGGAATAACACTATACATTGTTATTCTTACTATATATCTTATTGTTATTACCATAGTTTCGATTTTCCCTTTAGTGCCCTTTTTATATAAACGTTACCGTCGACTAAACATCCTTTGCTTCAAAGTAGCACTATCTTTTTGATGGAAGAGGGAGTGAAAGGAAACACAATAATCCCCGAGCTTGCACGGAATGACAAACAAGGGAATAGCATAACAGTAACATCACTACAGCGAATAATCACAGTCGCTGATAGTCGACCCCAACGGGCCATCGGCTTCGAAGTCTCATTGGGCTAATGCGAAGGATACGATTTACATTACATTTCAAGGGATACAGTATAGACGAACATAATCCCAAGCGATGTTTAATGTACATCAAGCTCCCATAGGGAATAATACAATAACATTACCATGATGTATTTAAAGTTAATCCAGTAGACCATAAAAGCAGCAAGTTTACATAATAAATGTCTATCAGGCGCCGAATGGAATGTGGAGATTCTTTCAAAGCTGTTCACTTGCGTATAATGGGAAAGTAAGAGACGCTGTTTTATTTAGTTCATGTTTGCCAGACGTATGTGCGGTGTATTGTTTGCAGTACATTACTATGAAATATGCATTAGCCGGCATTGAATTCTGCTCATATCTCTATATATCACGGAGATGTGTGACATTCACGTGAGGTGAATGGAACACAGAGCAAAAAGCTAACATATTACAGCATCAGGCAAATCGCAGTCATAAATACGCTAGACACGGTTGACAGTAGCTTGCAGAGTAGAGAGCATTACAATAGTCAAGACGGCCACAAAAACGTTGACGAGCTGCTTGCAGATATCGTTGGACATGAAAATAGCACGTCGTAACCACACAATCGATTTGTTTCTTTATGATGAGCTGCGAATCTAAGTGCGGCCCTGAATTCCCTACTGTATCAACAGAATGAATACTCTTACATCCCATTTGAATATTAATACTGTTGAATGACGCAGCACATGACTCGCTGGCGAGAATATTAAACTCTGTTCATTATTTTATTTCAGCGTGTTACTATTCATCCACTCCTCGACGTCATCAACACTGCATTACAATTTCTGGGAGACAGGACCACGTCATCGATCCAATATAAGTTTTGGTTTACTCTACTACAACACATTGTTGTTGGTCTTCCTCGGGGTCTCTTGATCGGACGCAGCGCCTCCTCCATGGCTTGTCCGCCCGTTGTTTCTGCCGGTCGTCTCAGTATATGTCTTAACTATCTCAGTCATCTTTCTCTGATTTTCTTACGTTTGTTATGGTGTATTGCATCAGGAATTTCATTTTCCGGGGTTTTTGTTAGACTCCAAACTTCGATATCGTACAGGAAACCACTTGAGATGTTCGCATCGAATAACCTGATCCTTGTCTCCAGCTCAATTCTTCCACTGGTAAGGATGGATCGATATTGTGCAAGAGCTGCCCTGACAGGTATTTTACGCCGTTTGATGAGATAGGACCACGATATGCAAGAAAAGGGACATGTTGAAGTCGGCACTGAACGAGTACTAGCTACTAAGCAGGAAAATCAACTATAACTCAATCGAGAGAATAATGTAACCCTTGATCACAAGATTCACAACCCTTTGAGAAATCATCTAAACTTCACAATGTGCTTAGTGATGCGTATCCATTGGGCTATTGGTCACTCAAACGACTTGTAGCAGGCATACTGTTAATTGTAGAACTGTAGATCTACCAGTCTGTAAGACTAATATAGGAACATAGACTCTCAGGGCAGCTTATATAGCAGGGTATATGTCTAGGGAGTGGAGGGTTGACGAATCTCGCCCTATCATTTACGGGTTTGTTTTATCCTTTTGGAAGCAAGCAGTTCCACAGATCAATGAGTTTGTAGAGGTGCACCCCAGTTACAGCGATTTCACAGCGCTCTAAGGATATATTGTCCATTAGAAAGTTGTGCTCAATTGATAGGTGAGAACATTTCAGATCAAGAACACAAGACCTGATTTAAATGGCTAACACCCATGCAAATGTGTAAAGTTAGCTCGAAACGAATGGAATATAATTCTCTAAAAATTTCTTTCATACCTTGAAGAATAACAAAGTTATGATAGTTCTTATATTTTGTACGTTTACTAGATGTTCACCTGGATGGCCGTTCTCTGAACTTCAATAAGTTGAATCCACTGAGGATTGTAAGGATGCATATTATTAGAGTTGCCCCATGTATAGCTGTTACTCATGATCTCAACGAAATCCTCGTAACTGATTCTGATTTTCCCCTTCACTATGCTATAAAACATGATAAGGTCATGCCTTGCATGCTGTTGCTGTGTTGTCATGAGTCCCAGGTCTCACAAGCCCTCTTCATATGATTTTCCTTTCTTCTCCGTTATCATTCTTGTCATTCTTCTATGTACTCCTTCTAGAAGGTTACAAGTTAAAACCCTTCTACAAGTAATCTATCAACATGTGTGAAATTCCGTTTCATGACACCCATTTCTCTGTTGGTTGCTTTGTAGCTTCGGCACGCTGTTTAGTAAACTTCATCGAGGAGTTCCTATACACTATAGAGCAAAAGGTGGCTCGGATACAAAAAAATTGTTTACCACTGTTGACTGTCTCACTGGTCGACAGAAGTCCAACCCAATGCCGGAGGGTGTTACTGACTCACTCACAGTTAGCAGTCGATCTTGCTACTTATTTTCAATCAAAGGTTGATCGACTGAGATCTGACCTTGAAAAATATCCCATGTTTAACGCCACCGGTTACAGCCGTAGCGCCCTTCGCAAGTTTCGATCGAGTTGACGTGGACTGCATCTCGAATCTAAACCAGCCACTTTTTATCTGGATCCGACATATCTCGTGAAAGAGCATGCTGAGGTAATTGTTCCAGTTATTCACATCGCTGTCTACTGGTGTTTTTCCTACTCCAGGGAAAAAGGCATTCGTAAAACCACTGCTAGAGAAATCTAAACTGGAAAATAACAAGAAGAACTATCGACCTGTGTCTTTCCTATCTAAGGTACTGGAGAGAGCTTCGATGATTAGCCTGCAAGACTATATGGACAACAACAACGTTTTACCGGCATACCGAAGTGATTATATGATGACATCATGTGGAACATGGAGCAGTCACACCTAACACTTTTTGTGACACTAACCTTTGACACTGTTCATAACAAATTACTACTTGCTCTGGTAAGACAGGATTTATTGTATTCGGAAGTCGTAGACTACTACAAGAGTGCAATGTTTCCGACATCACCGTTGGCGACTCAAATGCCCTACGATCTTCGGTGATCAAGTTTGTTGGAGTTCAGCTGGATGAGCATTTGGATTTTAAACAGCATATTACAAGCAAAGCCCGATTGGCAACTCTACCAATGCTCAACCTAATTAAACGACGTCCTCATTTAAATGAAGCTGATTGTTCGAAAATATCGAATGCTCTTATTTTCTCGCATTTGGACTATACAAATAGCTTATTCATTAGTCTACTGATAAGCACTCTGAAACCGTTCCAAAGGATCCATAATATGATAGCGGAAATCATTATCAGGAAATTTTCCAGCACACATGGATTTTCAAAATTGTGGTAATGGTCTTCAAGTCTCTTCTCAACCTAGCACCATCATATCTCTCATCCAGTTAAAGACCTTCAGATTCAGCATGCGTGGCTCCCACACCTTGTGCCTGGACGTAACCTTCACGAGACGTAAGACGTTTGCAGACCGGTCGTTTTCGGTGGCGGACCACAATTATGGAATACCCTACCGATGAGGTTGAACCCTCCAAGAATCTGGGTTCCTTCAAAGTTGCACTCAAGACATACCTATTTCAGAAGACATTTAAGTGTTAGAGTAGACCTAATATATGTTTTTTCATCATTTGTACAGCGCCATTGAATGTATTCTTAACAGTAATGTGCACTATATAAGCTGTATATCTATATATGCTTTCAGTTTCTTTCCAGCCATGGTGTATCCATACGTTGGATAAGCATGCCCAAAATGCACTACAGAGCACTTCATATCTATATTAAATTTCATTTGCAACATATCCGTCAATAGCTTCCGCTTGTCGAGATATTGTTGTAATTTCCATTTGTCCTCCTCATCTTCAATTGAGCACACTTACTCATTCCTAACAAAACACTATTCTCTAAGTCGTTCATGCATATTGCTGAGCCTAGTGGCCCTAGCATCGATTCTAGCACAACAAAACTCTTCACTCTCGTCCATCTCGATTCTTCTGCACTCGGTACTACTGTTGTTCCCGTTCGTGAAGTCATTCGCTAATCTCAATACAAGTCAATCGATTTCATGTGCTTATATTTTTTTATGATCTTCTGTGTCAAATGCTTTCTGTAGATCGGGATATATCACATCACCTGGTATCCCTTTATCCATATATTCTGTCAACATATTCCAGTGAACTAGCATAATAAATACACATAAATATCCAGTCCTGGAGCTTTATTTAGTGTCCCTAAGTGATTTTCTTCCAGGTGCTTCACTATTTCGACTTCTGATGACCACACCGTTACTTTCCTTGGATCCGATGTAAGATTTACCGGCCTGAAGTTAGACATATTTATCGTTTCTTCTTTTTTATATAATGGTGTGATGTTTAGACCCTCTCTAATCCTTCGGTATCGGAGTTTCCTCCAAATACTTCTTGAATATCCTCTGTAAGAGTTTGACCATCTCTTGGGATTCTTCTTTCCATATGTCGTTTTGAGCACTGACTCCTCTGTTGTGTCCATTTGTTGATGGTCGTCACAGGCTGTGACCCTGAAATATTGTTAAAGTCTTCATTTGAGAATACTTGACTGAAATATTTATTGAGAGCTTCTGATGTTTGCTTCTTGGGAGTGATCATTCAGACCTTCTCATTCTACATGGGACCAATTTCGTCTCTAACCTTTCGTTCCGTATATATGAGTACAATGCCTTCAAATCCTCTTTTATCTGTTCTGATAATCGACGTTCAAAACTTTGTTTCGCTTCCTCCACTTGTATGTCCACCTGCAGGACCTTGTGATGGTTCTAATCTGATACACTCTCACTACATTTACATTTTTCCAAGCATCCATTTCGATCGCGCATACAATTTAGGCACCTCTCCGGTACATGACGTGTCTCCTATAGATGTTCATTAATTCATCTCGGTCATCAAGCTACAACCTGTGTAAGAAAGATAGTTCCTGAAAATGTATGCACAATTTACATTACGGATATCTCTTGTAGTAGTTTCTTTATCTGCTCATCGAATCAACACCAGCATTACACGACCTGTGTCGGGGGCTGATTGTATCCATTATTTATATTGAAACTGACATGAGATAAAGTTGGATCTCTGAACGTAATTTCCATATCGAGCTGCGATATCTGAAATAATTATGTTTATAGGCTAATGTAGTCGATGGGTCATTCATGTCTCGAAAACCAACCCCATCATTGAGTTCGGTCGAATCAGCACTAGTAACTTACTGATGACCCGTGTGTTGAGGGCATGCATAGGACCGGAGTGACGGGACAATATATTCCTGACCTCTTTTCATTTGGTCAAGTCATAATCGTTTTAGGAGACAGAACCCTTCACTGTGGATATATCACCCATTCTTTCGAAGCTAAAAGAACGACCTATCATTTGAAGACTTGTATGTATCGACATCAGCTACGGTCGACTTGAAAAGCGATGTCGATGAATTATTCAGTGGTTCTGTCTTTATTGGATGGAGCGTTATTTCTTACACCGTTTGACATTTTATTCGTGTACGTGATGAATAGCTCCTTCTGTCCCTCGATCGCGCGTGACAACAAATGTCATCAGGTCAACAGTATATCTCAATCGTCAATTCACTGCTGCAGGGCGGACTCGAGTGTGCGAGTGTGATAGTCCATATTCAACATGCCATTTACGAGGCCACATAACAGCTCTAGTTAATTAGTTCCGACAAGAACTTGCTACCGACCAGACTGACATGATCATTCCGTCAGAAGGAAAAAAAACAGCTAAATTCACAAGTTATTTTTCTAGGATAGCCCAAACCTGTATGTTGTTGAGACATTGAATACAGTTGTTATTGTTGATGTATGACAAATATTAATAAATGGAAACAATTCATCTCGATAATCACCCACGAGTGTTGATAGGTTGTGCCTAATAATAAGTCGATTTGTTCACCCAACGTGTTTGAAGTGTTGAATACGGTAATTATCAGTATAACATGATGCTCTCTGAGGTCAGTCTTAAGCCACAAATAATGTGCATTACACTCCCTCTTCTTATGACCCGTGCTGTTCTTATTTTGTTCTTTTTTCATTCCGCATCTTCATCTTCATCAGGCCAATTGTCTTTGGTATTTTTGTCGAAAACAATGCTGGTGTAAGGCATTACAAAGTAGCGATTCCTATATCAAGTAGGTATTTTCCTGAATAAGCTATGGTATCGGCAGATCTAGTATCTGTTCTGTTCGATGTGCCTAATGGGTGACATTATTGGTTGAGGTTAGTTCATATTTCCACTGTACAGTTCAAGAGGAATAACGTGTTTTACATTCAAAATGATGCGGTCTGTCACCTCAGCATATGGTTAGACATGATTTTAGAACCCGCGTATCATGTGCAGAACTACGTCATTCCGTTAAACCTAATATTTTTAGAGTCAGTCTCAATACACACGATGTTGTACTGTTGACATATAGCAGTATACTAGGTGGTAAATTCGATTCTCCTTGTGAGAGACACTTTATTATCTTCTTAACTGCAACTATCATCGGGACATAGGAGCAATGTACTTCATCTGGTGAGCCTAATACCACAACATCACTTACTAAATATGGGCAGTTTAGAGTTACATCTGAGAGTAACCCACCTTCTCAGGAGGTGTGAGAATGTACTGATTTGACATGATCTGTGGCACAGCGCTGGTCCATATGTGCAGGTTATTGGCCGTATTGCTTTGAGCCAGAATGTGAACACTATGCTGGGTGACATGAAAGCAGAGATGTATTACCCCTACGAATGGTTCAGAGGTGATTTACATGGGGGAGGGGGGAACAACGATTTTCTCACTGAAAACACAAGCGAATGGAAGGGTAGCTGGGGCTAACATGAGAGCCCTCCAAGACATTAGACGTGGTGTGTTCTCGATCGTGTTTGTTATGTTAGACTACTCATAAGGCCCTCAAGGAGGAAGCCAGACCAACTGAACCATTAACTTTTGATGGGATATTCAACTCTGTGGATTGCCTTCCTGACCTAACTGCAAATATTATCAGGACATAGGAGTAATTTACTACCTCTGTTGAGCCTAATACCACAACATCATCTTATTATAATTAGTTTATAGAGTGAAATCTGAGAGTAATAGACCTACACCACCTCAGGAGGTGTGAGAATGTACTAGCACTGCTCTGGCTCGTATCACTTCCGTGCTTGTGGAATATTTCTTACAATTCATCGAAATCCATTACAGCAGGGAATCCTTCAGCAGTAAGGTATTGAATATATTATATGCTTGCAATTTTTCCATTAGTTTTGTGTTCTGGCATATTTTACCAGTAGGGTGATATTATCATATATTATATGTTTATTAAGTTATTACCATGATATTCTCTGCTACCACCTCTAGATCCAGCTTGGTTCTATCGCTGTACATATAAGCCGTACCCTTCGTGTTAGATCTCTTCAAGCACCTGTGATTACGAGAAGAAATGAAATGATTACAATATGACGTCAATGTATTCGTTTAGCTGGATGCAATAAATCGAAGAATTCAAATGAAGTAAACATGAACACGTGCCAGCAATAGAAATGGAACGAACCATGCGTATCCTCGTGATCAATCTTGCCAATTATACAAAATCATAGCGTATTTTTCGTTAGGTAGGTATCATATAGTATTGTTCTCTATGTTAGTTTGTTTTCACATGGAATACATGCCTTCCTGCTGTTGTAAAGTATCCGATTTATTCAACAGCATATAGCTTAGTGACTGCGATTAAGTCTAGCAATCATGAGCTCGTGGGATCTATACCCGCTTGAAATAAACAATTGTCGTCCACTTTTCTGGGGTTAGGTGAAGTTTTCTGTTATCTCTCAATCACCGACGTGAACTCGTGCGTGAGTTTGCACGAAACTGACTCCTGGACTGCAAGATCGGCGTTCATATAAGGGAGAATCAATAGAAAAATAGCGCTTTTTCTGTGAGTAACAAGTCATCAATAATTTGACAGTTCCCGGCAGCGCCTACTAAACAGTCTTTACCAGAGCATATGAGATCCCTGAGGAAAATCTGCCATGCAGGTAATTTCTTTCCGGATCCTCAGGAAGTAGTAAGCTTCCTTGGCATAACATGTATCAGATATGATCGCCCACGTGTCTACCTTAAAAAGAGTATCATAGTACAGTACGTAGTTCAACATTTTGTACTGTCGAGATGAATGTATAATTGCGACAATTGTGTAATATTCCATTGGATTGGGTTAGTCCGGTGGCCACCGGGGTGAAACTTGCAGCAACATACATAATGTTCTGGTGGATTGGTATTGTTCAATACGGTGTTTGAGATGAGAATAATCTCTGTTGGCACTTGAGTATGTTTATTAGCATCAACAATTTGGCCGCCCAAATGTTGGGTAATGGTAGGTTTCTCACATTGGCCTAAGATAAATTTAACGAGAGGATTCTAGTACTTTTGAAGACATTGAATAGGAAACAACTTTAACCATTAGAATTTGCGAAATAGTCATGAAATACGTGATATTTTTTCAGAGGGCGCTTTCTAACCAAAATCGCACACGTTGAGTGATGGTTGGGTTCGTACAATGGTTCCTGAATTATTAAGAGTTGCTTCCAGTACCTTTGAAGACATTGAATGATAGAATATGTGTTTAGGAACTAGTCATGAAATACGACGGAATGTTCTAGACGGCGCTCTTCAACCAATGTTTTTGAATTTTCAGCTCATATGTGAGTCATTAAGATGCTGCCTCGATTTTCCGGGCATATTTGACTATACGCCGACCTTTATGTATGCCTCTCGAGAATTTCATGTATGGTAGGTGTGTCGCAATCTACAGTGGGTATATGTCATCATGAAAGCAACACCATATATCTGAATTTCTACACTTAGTGGCATAGCTTTGTACGACAGCTCAGCGGGCTCTTACAACGGATGTATTATATCTCGCCAACAATTGCCTTGATAGCTGTACATCGCAACATCGATTTTTCCAATAAATTATATATATAATATATATATAAAATGAAAATAGCGATGGGCATAGCACATGACCTGACACGCTCTTCTGGAAAAATCGACTGAGGAAGGCTTGTTCAATATTGTCGAGACTCTAAGTTTCTTGGCGGGTGGACGTGATGTTATGTGACTCAACGGTAGTGGCAAATTTGGGGTGACTTGATTCAGATTTTAAAATTGTCCATGGCCTGGATGGTCTCTCCTTCGACTACTTCTTTGAGTTTTCCAAACAAGGGGACATCGCCTCAAGCTCCGTGGCACACGATGTATGTTGGGTATTCGTGAACATTTCTTCTAGCAGAGAGTGATAAATGAGTGGAATAGCCATCCGGAAGATGTTATTTCATCTACGAGTGTGAATTTATTCCAAAATAGACTTGATTTGTTTCACAAGAACTGCAGATGAGTTCTGTAGGCATCGGTCTTCCTCACTTTCAGGTTGTTGTAGCTTTGGGGTCGTTTATAAGGACTTTCGTCCTTCCTGACCCTTTGATACTGAACTAAACTAAACTAAACTAAACTAAACTAAACTAACATCCATCAAAGTGGTCATACCGCATGGGACCTTTTCTCATGCGGATCTTAGGAACGACTCTCAATACGTAGTTTTAAACGTGACGTGAAAAAAAACCTTCAGTGCCACCAATATTAAAGGAATTGTGACTCCTCCACTGGGTGATTGTAGCAAGGGGTTCTGCTTTAAACAAGTCATTCATATATATGTTACTGTTTTCTTGTACCAATATATTTTCATTACCGGTTTAGTTGGTATATAGTATCAATCAATCAATCGATCATAAACATGTCTAACAAGGGAAATTACGATGGACTGAAACTGATACAAATGCAACGGACACATATGTCGTGGTTGAACCAGACCTCTTCCGTTCGAATGCTCAACTAGCTAGGATAGCTTTGACAAATCTTCGGACATAACGTCATGAATGGATACCGAAGCTCACTCAATTCAACGTTGCCTGAAATATATGTCCCTTCCCACACTTTAATTTGTTTATCTTCCTCGAGAGGTTGTGCACTTAAAACTAAAACGTTCGATGGAGCCTCGTAGGCTAAATGTGTCCTTTTTATTTATCTCAACAAGAAGCCCAGGCGGCTTAGCAAAGTCTCAAATCAATTATCGAGTTAGTTATCTATTTTCCGTTTGAGCTAAAGCAAAGGCTAATATTTATTTGGAACAAACAATGTGGTATATTTTTCCCATGTATAATGTTATGTAGAACTTGTGTAAGTGAGTTATATACATATATTATATATATATAAACATAAATGTTCATGTTCGTAATTACGGTCACTTTTTACATTACTCTTTCTTTCTGATGGACAGTGTACTAAAACTGCCTGATGCATCAGAAGGAAAATGAGGCGTGGGATCCAGTGGTTCCAAAGCATCCCCGGTTTATGTAAACCAGCGACAGGACGGAACCTTCATTCACCAATTATGTGTACGGTAGAATGAACAGAACTGCTGACCGCCTATAAAATGTCGAATTGAGCCATGCGAAATTTTAAATCGGAATAACATTCAAACAATGCAGCCGTCATAATGTATACACAAAATATAAAACAAACTTCATGGTTCTCAATTAGCCAAATTGAAGGTATTCAATTGGCTCAGCCACTCACTTCATGAATACAATTTGGAATGAAGAGGTGACTAGGTCGCCCCTATATCCCGCTTCAACGAAATTCCCCCAACTCACGTCATTCTCGCTCGAAACACAATCGTGAATAGTATCCATATCGTATGTAATCAATACGAACCCTTGACGAGAATCGATATGTTTCCCACATCTGGAACCAGCAGATGAATCGTTTCACCGTGAGCTTTGGCGTCAAGTTCCCGTCATCGCCTAAAGTTTGTACGAATCAATACGAGAACTCTAGGACTTCTGCCAGCTTCAAAAACTGAATAGGATACGAGTTGAACGAACACCACTACCGGTATAATGTTCCTCAGAAGCTCTTATATATATATGCCCGAGTTAACATGGTTATCACCCTATGCTCACTCATAAATAACAGAAGAAACACGGTATCCACTGTTTGGCGTTGACATGTAGTCTGAGGTTCACCTGGCATTCGCATTTGACTTGGGGTGTTGGCTTCCTATGCAAATATATGATGAATATTCAGTACATATGGCCTAGCAATATTTATCTGGTAGACTAGAAATATATACAAATACTACCCTCACTTCCTAATCCATCACAACATCGAATAATTAATTGAATCGATTTAGATATTACAAGAGTGGTTTCGGTTTAAGTGGTGAACATTATAACAATAATAATCTTTCATCGCTCAAACAAGGAATGTTATAGGAGGTCAGTGACCAAGCGATTGTTATATACATTGTGTTTGGATCTTATCGACAAATGACGTAAGCAAGCTGAGCGTCGTTTCGTCGAAGAGATGCATTACAATACGCAATAGCATCGCCGTCTTAAGATCGCCTCTGGAGAATCTCATGATTTATAATAGCATAACTGTAAATGGGGGACATTTTCCATCACATTATGATTAGTTGATATGAAAACAAATCTACCATGAGTTTCATATCTCTATGTTATTAGTGCCTGATTTTTACAGTGGTACTTTTTGGTGTAAGGCTGAGGGTATCGATATTCACACACATTTGCTATATTCACAGTCGAAAATTACCCTGTCGCTGCTCCTCAATAGAGCTCCTATTCAAATTAATTCAAACCAAGACATGGACGACATCAGGACAGTAACACAGTATCGCCATATGGTATTCGCGAGGCTCCATATAAACAACAATGCATATAGGCCGTAGAACAATATAAATGATAAATGCCTTCTTAGTGCTGAATGAACTGTGACGAGTCCTTAGAGCTGTTGTACTATTTGGGGATCGTATTAGCCCAGTAGGTTCATGTCAGCTGGCTTTTTTATGCTCCGTTCGGCGAGGTGCTTTAACGCCATTCCACCGCATCGCCCGGGCGTTTCCGGGGTCCATTGAGGTGGAGTACAATCTGCGCCCATAGTGGTTGGTCAGTTAGTGTGTCTGTTCCAACGATGAGGATTGAATTTGTTTGCGATTTATGACCTTTAGGGTATAAACCCTTTCTTTAAGCATACGGTTACGTGTAAAATCAGGAATGGTATTCAAGCCTACATATGTGATGTGTATATGCGCAATATAAATAACTTGCAAAAGTAGGGTACACTGGCATATGATTAACCATTGGTGACCTCGATGACTCCCGAAAAGTTTGTTTGCTTAGTTTATGCTCTGAATTTCTTTAACGTAAATATTACAGTTAATGCATTCGTTCATGGATGCATTCAACAAACAAACACATGTATGTATCCTGCTCATCAAGATGAATGATATCTAGCCAGCCAACCTAACGTGTTGTTTGATTCATTATCCTGTTTGTTTAGCTAGAATACTCGCAAATATACTTAGCAGCTTCAAGAAGCGCTGGCCAAATACATGAGGGATCATCTGACACGACTCGCCTCAAATACTAATCTTTCATGTAATTGTGAAGTGATGAATTACACACTTCCGTCTTTGGGTGTGCCTAATATTTGTAATATGTTCCCTATGCATCATAGCACGTCGGAAGGGAGTTCCAATATGAAGCATTGAATGTAGTATAACCTGATGTTGTGAACACCGTATTAAGACTGTATTTCGAAACATCTGTGTATTCAGTGCGAGCAGTCGGTTACCTCTTTATTCAGTGTATTATTTCACGTAATATGTTACGTATACATTTTTTTATCTTACCCTGCACCTCGATATCCCTACTATATTTAATTTAGATGTGTTTTTAGATGTGTTTTATTCAGAACGTTCATAGTAACGTTTTCGTCAACTAAGCTTTCCTTGTTCCGAAGTAGTACTAATAGTGGGCCTTCTGAACATACGTACAGTAAACCATATGAAACATATCTTAACACGATGTACTTCTACCCATAATGTACTAAGAAACTGAAACAAAAACACAATAAATACCAATATTGCCCAGAAGTTCGAACGATGGAATATTTTAGTAGTAACAACGTCACAGTCATTAATCACAATCGCGATGAAAGTCAACCGAGTAGATTTTGAGACTCAATGAGCATACGATAGGTACGATATAAACATTCCATCATTTCTGGAATTTGAACGTTCATTAAACTCGCAGAGGAAATAATACAATAACAATCATATACTGTAAGTTATTGATGAGAATGCAAAAGACCATAAAAGCAGCAAGTTTACATAATAAATGTATATCATGCGCCGACTGGAATTTGTATAATTTGTTCGAATGATGTATACATGCGTATAATGGAAAAATAAAAGCTGCCTCGTGTAATCTCTGTCCAGGATTATTAATGGTATATGACTGTTTTACATTAAGGATAGAACACAGCAAATAATAAATATATTGGATTAAAAAATGAAGGCACGCTGCAATCCGCACCAAACAAGTACCGGCACTAGCTACAACCAAGCGGGCAATCCATCTCTAATTCCAGTCACGTTAGACCATCCCGACAATAAAGCAACTGTTTCACGTCAGCGTCTATACAGAAAGCAGCGAAGGAAAGCCCAGAAAACTCCATTCAAAGCATATTATCACCCTTGAACTTGGGGGAGCAATGTTTATAATCCACGGCTCTTCTGGACAGTATGTACAACCCAAGATGTTCCGCGTGATTATATTGCCAGGCTAAAAACGAACAAGATATCCTGAACCGACTGCAACTCATATAAAATAAAATTGTAGAGTCACCACGTTCACTGCGAACCATATACACTACGAGAGACTGAGACCAGTCTCATTCTAATGCTATGGGACACTAAAACACCTTGGATATAAAGTCTCACCGATACACATACACAATAGGGACACGTCAGCTCGTCACATGACTTCCACCACTGTTGAAGGAAGTGTTGCGAACCACGTATGCTATATTCGGAGTTAGTTTCAGGTAGCGACTCTCAGCCAACTTGCAACATACTTGCCACATATTGCGAACACGACCGTGGGCCCACCATAAGTCCATATACTCCAATAAAAGTTAGATCATGTTAGATGCATGTCCAAGAAGCTAATGGTTGGCAAACTTTGCCTTATCTCTCACATGGTTTTGTCGATATGTATACCCAGATGGGATATGAAAAAGGATGATAAACAAACGAAAGTTTTCACTGAATTCGTTCATATACACAGTGGGGAAATTTGGAGTTTATATACGTAGAACTTAAAATACATCAACGGTTAGTTGAAAATTATAAATGCCCATTGTTACGTTCAACCTCTCATACATACTGGACAGAAGTCTATGAAACAAATGGTGAATACAATAGTCATTCGATTATTGTCGTATTTGACCTTTTTTAGGACAAACCCAATTTTGTAAGACTAATTTGTACTATAAATAAGTATGATGATGCTACCGACGGAGAACATTTATTACAATTCTGGCTATCACTTAAAATGCCTCGCGAACTTCACCCGATATGTTCCGAATCGGTATAATTTATGTTATAGCAGACTAATCTATAGAATGTCGCCAATGAAGTATTCACTACACAACACAGGTTTCTTCATTCATCGATTGTCCGCAAGGTCCCGGATATATCACTCATTTCCCAGAACGGGCAAATAAGAAAGAATATATGACATCATACAAGAGTATCACTTTCTGAATGAAAGCAATATGAGTCCCTATAGAATGCAATACCGACACGATAAATCCCAGTAGACCAAATTAAGGTCAATCTAATCAATCAACTGTCGGGCCGCTGTTGCACAATGACCTCAAAATAACCTCGCAAATAATTATTATTAGAGGAAATCAATAGAATATTCTTCATGCCCCATTGCAAGGTATCAGTATGTAACATTCTAGCGTGTATATTCTCGGAACTGGCAAAGGGTATATTTCTGCCCAACTGATTTGTCGTGATCATTATTTTTTCCGCTTCGGTATATGGAATAATTGCCTA
>JAUOBX010590813.1:0-15979 GCA_032360705.1 Eupentacta quinquesemita | reverse complement strand
AATTTCACGCATGAAATGTGTGATCAATAATCAACTGAATACGAACGATCAACAATAATTGATAAATAAACTCTGTTGTCATGGGAGTTTTCAGAATGTTTGCATTTTAACCTAATTAAAACATGCTATGCAAGCCCCCAGAACCATTCAACACTCATTTTGAAGAAGAAAAAACAGGCGAAAAACGTGAAAGGGTAGAAAATACCCTACATCTTTCTCGAATTATCAATTGGCACAGAAAACGAATTTGGCCCTTTTGAGACGAACACTGAACAGTCGATGTGCCGACTGCCTCGAATTGAGGTTTGAGGAAACAAAAACCACAGAAAAATGTGTCAAAAAAGACAAACAACACATACTCTGCTGCCGTGCCTCCACGTAGAGTGGATTCCGTGCTGTTTGAAGACTGGTCTCGGTCTGTTCAGTTTCTGGGCTTATCCAACCCTCAGGCTTCAGTGTTGTCATCATAAACAGTTTAACGTCAGTTATCCATGCTAGCATGGGTTAGACGTGGGAACTCTGACGACACACTCTCCTCCACTCTACTCTATCCTGAGCAAGAGCATGATCTTTAACTGCACCTTTAACTGCAAGGTCACTACGCACTACCTCAGCCCATGTCTTACGAGGCCTACCTCTACCACGCTGACCGACAACTGTGATCTCCCTAGACTTTTTAACCCAGTTTGCATCATCCATCCATTTCTACATGTCCAAACCATCTCAATCTACGACTCTGGAGACAATCGCGAATATTAGCTAGACCCAGACAATCTCTCAACTCCTCAGAGGACTTCCTATCCTTTGTATATATGATCAGAATGATCTGTGAAAGGCACCTGAGAATTGCTTCAAAGTACCGTAAAGGTTCTAATTGACGCCCATGCTCCAATTGTCGCCCACCCCCATGTTTTGTCAGGGATAAATTATTTCAGGAAAACTCCTAATTAATGCCCACTCCCAATTTGTCAAACTCACCCATTCACAATAGCCTACTTAGCAGAGCTAATTGATGCCCAAACATATTTTCTATGTCAATTTTTTTTTCCGTACCCCAATTGACGCCCACCGCCTACTTTGGCCAGTGGGTGTTCCAATTGATGCCCAGGGCATCAATTAGAAGCTTTAGGTAGTTCTAACAAATGATTGTATATTAATATTGTGATAAAAACACTTATAGGGTCCTCACGTTTTGTTGTGATTGGCGTCATCGTCGGTGTTGAAGTTGTTGACCGGGAGGTCGTCGTCGGAGTTGAAGTTGTTGACCTGGTGACCTTGCACTCCACTCCAGCATCCTCCTGATGGGAGCAGTCGTGGTAGCCGATATCCCGCATCCCGCACTCGCTGAGTGACCCCTCTGTCCCCCAGCAGTCAAGGTCATCCAACCACATCCGGCCCGTGGTCCGCCCGAAGAATGCCCTGGATCGGGCTGCCAGGGCCCCAGGGTAGCCCAGCTGCCGGCACACCACCTCTGCCTCCTCGTACCCCCAGCGGTCATCACATACGGTCCCCCATTCACCGTTGACAAGCACCTCAACTCGCCCCTCACTTCGTCTACCGCCACCCACCAGTCGGATCTCCTTGATAATCAGATCAGCTATAGAGAGAGGGTTACCAGAGAAGTTCACCAATTGAAATTCCTGTTGAGTCTGTTAATCATTGATAAGATTTGATGGGATTACAATGGGCCATGGGCAATGAATTGTAACCTGGAAATTGAAACATGACTCCAATGAGCCAATGAGTCCCCCCATCTGAAACTCCAATAGGATCCAATTAAATTCGAGAACAATTTGAGAGTTGTAGTCTCAATGAACAAAGAAAGCAAGTTGGAATATATCTGATAGGATACTATAAGCTTCAATATGTCTCCGTCGGAATACCATCGAAAACTCTGATACGATCCGATGGAGTTTCGATGGGGAATTATCATAGTCTGATTAACACTAGTGTGATTGCATCATAGCCTATTGAGTCCAGGTGAAAATCATTGGATTTGAAAACTCCAATGGAATCTGGATGAACCAGGAAGAAATCGAGGCTCAGTGATTCCTTGACTGAGAGCATAATGATACCAGTCAAGACATCAATTTATAACACTATGTTTAGTAACAAATAGACCTATTCAGGCTCTGGGAACACCCATCATTCTGAATATACCGTGGAACTGTTCGAAAAAATACTACCATGGAGGTCCATTGATTTGCACACTTCACTTTCAAACTGCATAACTTTCTTATTATGGTTCGAATGTTTGAAGTTATATCATGCACTATGATAATCTAGCTGATAGGCATTAGGTCCCACAAAGTAGGGGAAAGGGCAAATGCCTCTCCTTGGCCACGCGAGCCTGAACAATTGCCAAAATTCTGAACAGCAGCGACAAACATTTTCAGAATTCAAACACCGCTCACACAGTGCTCAGAAATGAAACACCAGTGTCCAAGTCCTGAAAACTAGGCATGAAAACCTGGAAACCCCTAGGGTGTCACTGCTCGAATGAGGCAAGTATTCGAATGGGTATACTTTTTTCAAATGGAGCAAGGTGTGGTGTACGGACATCTCAGTATTTGTAACAGTCGAAATATTATTTAGGTGCTCTACCCATACACACAGTATGTTTGTTGACTACAGTTAACAGGCTCAACACCTGTTCCGGCCTCCGCGCATGCGGCTGCATCCACTTTGTGGAAACATATGGCTTTAGGGTTGTACTTTCTGAATATACCCATCGGAAGGTAATCATAATCTTTGAAGTCTTGTTCAGTTCTTCCATTGGCCTTTACTGTCCAGCAGAATAGGCAATCTAGCTACAGCGTGCTCGTGAATGATCCCTATTATATGTATTCCCGTTCGTACTGTAGTTACTTGACATAACAATGTCACAATGAGATAATAGGAGCAGTCCTGTAACTGCAAACTGGCTATTGCCATGCACTGCCGCGAACAGGGGCAATGCATGGCAAATGTCACATATTACACACATTGTTAACATATTTTTTTCGGAATGATTGCCGGGATTTGCCACACACTCACCTGGGGATGGCAGTGGATCCTTTGGAACACACTCCACACCGGCATCCTTCTCGTGTGGGCAGGAACTATCAGCTGCCACCTCCCCGGCGCATTCACTGAGAGACCCCTCGGTGCCGTCACACCGAATAGCGGATATCAAAACCTTTCCCACACCTTCACCGAAGAACGCCAGATGACGATCACTGATTGCTCCCGAGTATCCGAGCTGCCGGCAGGTAACATGTGCATCTCTGATGTCCCAGTGTTCACCACAGACTGTCCCCCACTCCCCATCAACCAGGACCTCTACCCGCCCCACGTGTGAGGCGAACCCATCGACCAGCCGGACATCTGAGATATCCCCGGAAAAGATCGGTTTGGTGGTGATCGGTGCTGTGGGAGACATGGGTCAAAAATAGGATAGAGAGGATGAATATGATGGATTACAGGCTATGGCTGCAGCTTAGGGCAGGAAATAAGCAGGGCGGCGGGCGATTAGCATGGAACCTGAAAATGGCTCCATCAAAAATATCACAGGGAGAAAAAGAAGAAGATAGATGTAGGAAGAAAATCGCCCCATCTCTCTTCAAAACAGCATGGAATTATGATGAGAAATTTCATTTCTGAGGCTTGGCTGAAAATTTATCAAAATTCATGAAAATATGATGGAGTATATGCTTTCTGATACCTTCTAATCAAATTGTAATCACCTCGCAGCACTTTGGAATCCAAAAGAGCCCTGGGCATTGAAAAAAAGCCACATGGCCTGTTTCACGAGAGCGTTTTTCATGGAAATATTACAAAAGTGGCCCGTGACAAAAAATGAGTTCCTGCTCTGCTGCAGTCAACTGTGTGTGTTAGGGTATATGATATATCAACAGGTACTGACATGGGTTATTGGATATCCGGAATACACAGACAGTGCATGCAGTGTAAGTCCTGGTGACACTGTAGCAATAATAATAAGGATGGGGTAAACAAGAGTGCTAATAGCACAGCTAGTACCTCACCAGTGTTCAACTGCTCCAATTGTTCCATTCATATCTATATACCTATCTACCAGTTTTAATCCGGTTATATCCCCGCCTTACTCCATCATCAACAGCTCTCACACCCTCTCGTCATCTTACTCGATTTGAGGCATCCTCTTCCCTCAAACAAACCTTCCGCATCTCCACCTGCCTCTTCCATGTCATCTTTGGCCGTCCTCGCTTCCTTGCTCCATTCACCTGAAACTCTAGGGCTCTCCTCAGGGCATGATCACCATCCCTCCTTAACACATGACCATACCATCTCACTCCATTTGCCATTGAGTGTGACCCATGAAAGTATTATTTAGCCAAAATTGATCCCCTAAGTAGTAACCTTAGACCACAAATCATATATGGAGCATTGGTCCAAAATGATAATAGTAACTAACTTTCATGATCAACTCATTCAAACCATAGGGGAAGAATTTCAAATAATTTCACAGAATATCTGAAATTGAACCAGGACCTAGGACCTTGAATTACTGAACACCCCATATGTGACATCGGTTAATGATCATAAACATAATACGGATCAACTTTTGTGATCATTGAATTCAATTCGTGACAGGAGGAGCATTTTCTGTGGAAGAAGATGAGTTCCCCTCACAGATGGTCCTGTTCATGGACATATGACCATTCAGGCCAAAATGACTCCTAGATGACCTCTCACTATGTATATCATACTAAACACGCTTAGAGCTAAACTACTTAATTAGGCGCTCTATAAATGTACATTTTCCTCATTATTATCATCAGTACTCACTAATAAGAACACATTTTCATGATCATCTGATTCAAATTTACATATTCTCACACAATGGACTACCATTTTTCATCTCCAAAATCAGAACAAAATACAACACAGCATTGTTGTATCATTCTATAGTTTAAATATGATTTTTTTTTTTTTTTAATAATATTTTTTTAATATGAACTGCTACCACTCACCAAAGGTTGTTGTCTCGGGTAGCAGGCACACTACCCCGACGTCCTTGCTGTGGCCACAGTTGTGGACACCAAATTCACTCATCAGGCACTCGGCGATCGAGTTCTCGGACCCGGAGCATAGCACGTTATCCAGCCACACCCGCCCAGTGCCAGCTCCAAAGCGAGTGGTTTTGGCGACCAGCGCCCCCGGGAAGCCCAGCTCCCTACACAGTACGTCTGCTCCCTCTCTCCCCCAGAGATCGTAACACACCGTCCCCCAGTCACCATCGATCAACACCTCGACACGGCCCTCGTTCGGCTTATCACCATCGGCCAATCGGATGTCCTCGATGACACTCCCTGAAAACAAATTTCGAGTAGTCAGGAAGTCCCTATTGCACATGTCCATATAAGGCATCTTATTATAAGACCCATTGAACTAAACTAGCCTACTGTTTTTGGTATTGTTATTTCAATTCCAACTGTCTTATATCTATGAGCATCAATAGCCACTCCCCTCCCCTCTATTTATTCCTATACCGGGTCATTTGACACATTCAGGCCCCTACATCCCAAAATTGTGTTCTCATTGTGTTAAAAATGAAAAAGTTGATTAGGATTTAGCCATATTGTTCCACATTCGCTATCACTATAAGCCATGTTCGCCACAATTTAGCCAACTTTGTAGCTTCGCTGTGTTGCAGCATTGTAATTATGTACCAAATTCAGTAAATAATGATATTATACCAATTAACTTCCTTACTATTTAATTCAATCAACTTGAAACATCCCAAAGTTATTCTGGACAATCAGGTAGTCACGTCGTCATTAAAGTATTCACAAATGAGACTTGGGTTTAACTCTGAACAAGCTCATTATAGCCGTCCAGATAAAATATGGCAAAATTTGAACATGTCCAAAATTGCAATTTGTACGACGCATTGAGATGTTTTAACTTGTAATGCAGTTTCTGAAGAATATATTTACATGTCTCATTATGTCTGATTATGCGATATCGTGCAACAATCAATGACATCGTAGCCATGTCTTGCCATGTCTCAGCCATGTTTCACAGCAGGGCTGTCTAGATGTGAAAGGTGAGAGTAAGTTCTTTGAAGAAAACCTCATGAGCCAGAAGCTCATGTAGACCATAAGGTCTGACAAAGTTGTCCAGAACAATGGAACCGGCAGAAAATCTAGAGAAAGCCCATGCGACCATATCTCTTCGGTCCCTGCAGCACTACACTGGCTTCCATGAGATATCAGGATCGAATTCAGAACACTGACTCATGTCTACAAATGCCCTCAAGAATCATAACTGATCTACCCACGGGAGCTCATCAGTATCGTCCAGCCTATGGGTACTCTGCTCAACCACCCAACAAGAGCGCCAGCAACCAAGCATTCTGTCATGCTGGACCTCAACTATGGAACAATCTGCCATTGATTGTTCAAGACTGCTCATCAGTAGCATCTTCCATGTCATCAATGACGACTTTTCATTCAAGCAAACCTATGGCGATGTATTTGTATTCCATTGTGTAGCACACTGAACTTCGGAATATTGCGGTATAAAAGCACCAGTGTACAGAGGCGTACCGAGAGAATTGTCATGGGAGAGGTTTTGAGGTTGGGACCCGAAGGAAGTGCGTCCTCAGGGTTGGTCTCACTCTCCCTATCCAATTTATGGGCCCACGCTGCTGTTGTATATATAAAATAACAGTTGCAAAACCTCTACTGAACAGTGGAAAAAGGTGTTATTTGGAATAATTTTCATTTGTAACTTGGGTTTAATATGAGAGGGTCCTAACCCCCAACTCCCTTCCTTGCATACGCTACTGCCAGTGTAATGATATGGATTTACTCACCAGGAGAAGGTGGGGTACATTCGACCCCAGCTGTCTCATCTTCCAGGCAGTTGTGATCCCCCAGGTCTTCCCTGGCGCATTCCCGGAGAGCGCCCTCAGAGCCTGAACATTCCACGTCGTCCAGCCACATGGTCTCTGGGCCGTTGCCAAAGAACGACTCTGACCTGGCAGCGAAGGCATCAGGGAAGCCCAGCTCTCGGCAGACAACGACGGCGTCATTCAGACCCCAGAAGTCATCACAGACAGTCCCCCACTTCCCGTCAACTAGAACCTCAACCCGACCAGAGCTCGGTGAGAATCCATCAACCAGACGGATTTCTTTGATCCCTGATGTGACCACTGGTTCAGCTGTTGAAACTGTGTGGAAAAGGAATCAGAAAGTGTATTCTTCCAGGTACCCAAATGTGTCACGGTTTCAACAACCATGGAAAGCACCAATTTTGCTTGGAATTTTGTATACTATTAGCAATAGCAGTTAAGTTTAACAGCTCAGTTTACACACATTTGGCCTGAACGAAGGAGCTGGATTCAAACATGTTCGTTTGGCATACGAATAACGAGTGGGTTTGCGAACCGGCAGTCCCATTTTCCCATAATCAGTGTTTTTTTTACACAGACTGCTTTATGAAACATCAGACTGACAGGAATCTTCACTCCAGTGTCCATGAATAAACTATAAATGTATTATAATCATGTGGGATATATCAACAAAATAATACTCACATGTAACAAATTGTGAAATTTGCATAAATAGACCTCGACTGTCCTGTTAAACTACTCAGGACTAATGGTAGACTATATTTACCACATAGAGAGGAACCCAAAAAATCTCTATAAATGATGCAAATGGAATTAACAAATTAGCATAATATTGAGCTGGAAAACTTAACAGTTTGTGCTATAACATCCCACTCAAACATTCTCTTGGGGGAGAGGGTTAGGTTTTGAAATGGCAAAAATGGTACATGTACCCATCATGTGGAATGTACATAGCAACTATGACCCTCATCCAGTCGCGTCGCATTTGGTCAAGTTTATGCCATGTTCACAACTGAGAACTCTGAAATAGTTGGGATAATCAATTTTCCCATTGAAAAAATGAACATAGTGACTGACAAATTAGCTTACCAGTAGATGTTGGTCCTTCTGCAGTTGATGTAGCTGAAGAAAGAGAGAAATAATAAAATAAGAGTTTTGTGATATCGAGCCTATTTTTGACATGTGATGAGAGCTCTACTGCTCTACCAGTGCCTCAGCAGAAAATTATATTTTCATTAAATTTTTCATAATTATCATTGTGCATGTTTTTATCCTAGGATTATACATGCTAAGCTCTGGTGTTGATCGTGGCGTGATATACAAGGGTGCTACATTGGAGGATGACTGCACGTCCTGTTGTGCGTAACAAGTTCTGAGGCCTAATTTTTATGGGTTTGTCCTGAGGGTATGGTCTGAGTGCATTTTTATGGTCATTGCGGCCAGTCTCCAAAGGAAGTTGGTCACGAGCGAGTAGTTTACAACTTGTATACGATCAGGTGTCGCAGCTTGTGGTGAATACCCCTGCAGTTTTACGGCTTCTCCCCCCTTCGCCTTCCCTCAGTACAATAACTAGAACTAGCTTCAGTCAATACGATGCTCCATAAACCATGGATCTCTGTCAGTCCTGATGAATGGATCCATAGAATATACCAGCACAATCCACTGCATTTTACCAGAAATTGAGGCGTCGCAGGGGGCTGAAATATTCGGTCAATTCTGACTCGCACCAAGTAGGGAACAGAGCCCCAACACCCCGGGCCAGATGGTACACAACGTGCCTGAGACACCAC
Source organism: Eupentacta quinquesemita (assembly GCA_032360705.1). Classification (NCBI taxonomy): domain Eukaryota; kingdom Metazoa; phylum Echinodermata; class Holothuroidea; order Dendrochirotida; family Sclerodactylidae; genus Eupentacta; species Eupentacta quinquesemita. The sequence continues at coordinate 7,309 of JAUOBX010590813.1, read as the reverse complement.
ACGATCAAAGGCAAACCTACATACAGAGTATGGAGCTCCGCACCTTTGTGGTCAACAGTTTGTGTTCACAGAGGGTGTAGTATAACACACACACATACACACACACACTAATATATAGATTCCCTTTGCTTTCAAAAAGATTGATGATCATGATAATAATGATGATGATTATGATGATGATAACAATGCTAGTCTATCTCTATCTCCCCGTAAAGTATATCACTCAAAAATTTTATCTTTGTAATGCTGCATGTGAAAATCGAACAAGTACGAATAAAACAATGCCAGCAACTATGGCAATGTGTGTGGTTTTAGGTGTTTTTACTTTCAGTGATGATAATGATAATAATGGTATTATTATCGATAATAATATTTTGAGTTCACCTACAATTTGGTCATACTCACCAACGGGCATGCACACGACCCCGATATCTTCATCATGGCTGCAGTCGTGGTAGCCAAACCTGTTCCTGGAGCAGTCACCGATTGAACTCTCCGTGCCCGTACAGGAGACATTATCCAGCCACACCCGCTTCTCACCGCGACCGAAGGGGTCGCCAGTCCTGTATTGCAAAATGCCCGGGAAGCCCAGCTGTCTACACACCACGGCCGTTTCAGTTTCCCCCCAGTAATCGTCACACACAGTCCCCCAGTCACCATCGATCAATACTTCAATGCGACCCTCATTCGGTCTATCACCATTGGCCAATCGAATGTCCTCAATGACGAGGTTCTCTGGAAGGAAACATGTTGTTTTCGTTATTTATTTATTCATTTATCCATTTGAAAAGTATCACTCTTCACAACATAATTTTATACCAGAATGACACCTAAAGGGTTTGGCGTAGCGAGCCAAAGGTCCTGGGTTTGGGTCTCAACTTGGCAAGCTCTCTCTCTGTCCACCTAACAGTGAATGGGAACCTGGTGTAACACCTGGGGCAAATGAGAAGCGGTGAGAAGAGGAGTTGCCGTCCACCTCAATGAACCCTTGGCAGAAAATGATGTCCCTGTAACAGGCAATCAAATGAATCCTTAAAACCTAAAACCACGCAAAATGTTACCTCTGTTGACCTAGAATGCTCATATCGAGGAAGATTTATCCCAGTTTGTCATTCAAGCCAACAAGCTCTGACAGTGATTACACAACCATCGACATATAGATCGCAAACCCATTTGAATAATCAGAATGAGCAGTTTCCACCCCTGTTGACCTCGATATGACACTAACTTTTGTTGGAAACGAATCCAGTCCCAATCCACCAAGCTTTGTTTGAATCAGACAAACTCTCAATTCTCCCATGAGATATGTGAATTAGTGGAATTAGTGCAGCGATGCCCACTTTCAACACATTCAATGATGCCTTGGATGCAGCTGATATGACCAAAGGCAAAACCACAATATCTACAAAGTAGCACATGCCACATTCACCAGCTTTTATTCATGCTTTCTGGACCTAGTGAACTACCTGCCCATTTGTGGGAGACAAACATACCGACCATGAACTTGATTCATTTGGCTAACTAAGCCCTGTCTTGAGCTAAAATCAGCTGAAAGTAGTCAGACTTTCGATTACCCGCCAGAGAAAACTAATCCTTGTAAATTGCCATGAGCATTTGCTGGCTGGAAATGCTGGGAGTGACAATGAGATCCTAATTACTTGGATTTCAGATGAATAGACCGCTGAGATCAGTTTGGACTGGGAAAGTGAGATGAGATGCGCTGATTATTATCAAAGCAATGTCCGCTATAGTCATTTGCCAGTCTCTTTACATGATACGATATTGCGCCTCGGGAGGCAGAACAAAAACAGAGAGAGAGAGAGAAATCCTTTCAAAATCACATAGAATCACATAGATCACATAGAAGAAGGATATTCATCTGCTAAAAGCTGTGCAAACATTAAACAAACTCCTGGGAACAATCCAGAAGCGTTTTGGGTGAGGAGGTAGTATAAGTCTCAATGGAAATTGTGTGTCACAGAATCTAGGCCATGAAAATGTTTGACTTTTTGCGAAGGTTGGCAGAATAAGGAAGGCGATAGATAGTGTTGCCAGCTCAGGGTGAAATTTGCTACATACTCATAGTGAGGCGAGGGGCGGGTGCAATGTACTACATTGGGGGAGTTGAATTCCTCGATACAGATCTGGGTTTTAAAAAAGTATCATAGTAGAGATCATCACATTTTTACTGATTCATATAAGTCAATGAATACAAAATTATTTCAAAAATAATGAGAAATAAATAAAAAAAAAACTCACCAGATGGTGGGATACACTCGACCCCCGCTACTTTACCGTCCTTGCATGAGTTTGGGTTCGTCAGTAGGGCCAGGGCACAATCTCCAAGGGTGGCCGCCGACCCTGCACAGGACATGTTGCGTAACCAGATCTTCCCTGAGCCCTCGCCAAAGAAAGACCCGATGTGGCTAGCGTATGCTCCATCGTAGCCCAGCTCCTTGCAGATAACCCAGGCCTCATCTATGTTCCAGCCATCATCGCAGACGTTGCCCCACTCCCCGTCGATTAAAACCTCCACTCGGCCAGCACCGTCAAACCCATCGGCTAATCGGATTTGACTGATCGGTGAAGTGATTGCTAGTCCAGCTGTGGAAATTGAAGGTGGGAGTATGTAAGTACATTATGAGCCAGTTTGTGGCTGTTATATATCAATAAGAAACTAGACTAGACTAGACTAGTGCAGGCGGGTAAACCGCCCACGTGTATATCCCCGCTTTATTTATGGATAGTGACCTCCGGTGATCAGGAAAATTGCATAATTCACCTCAGATGGCCATTGAATGACTAAAATATTGTTTAGAATCAACTATAGGCTATATAGTCCACATCTACCAAGTTTTGTTCAAATCCATCAAAGTTGAAAAAGTCGCATGAATTTCACACATTTGACCTCCGGTGACCTTGAAATGACAATCATTTTTCTTGGGATCAACGGTAGTCCACATCTACCAAATTTCGTTCAAAACCGACAAAGTTAGGAAAATCGCATAAATTAGGCACATTTGACCTTCAATGACCTTGAAATTGTCGTCCCATTTCTCGGCACCAACTGTAGTACCCACCCACCAAGTTTGGTGTAAATTGGACAAACTTGATATTTTTTGCATAAAACGTGCGAGATAGAGGGCAGCAGTTGTGCTGCAATGCCCACTTTCGAACCCATCCGAGATCTTACTAGGATGGACAGGTGTACCGAGTTTCGAATCAATCGGATAAAGCGAAAGAGAGTTATTGCGCTAACGCCTAATGTTTCTGGAGACGGCGGAGACGGCGGAGACGGCGGCAGCGGCGGCGACTACACCCCCAAAACCATAATATCCCCAGACGCTTAACGCATCCCGGGGTTTTAATAATTACACTTAAAAGCGTGAATATCCAGCAAGGACTGGTTGATGCGCTTCACCAACCAAGTTGGTATCGAAATGCAAATGAATGAGATAATGATATAGTGCTAATAGTTAATACATAGACAGATAGAAACTACATAAACAATAAACAGCATGAGGAGTAATAGGGAGTTTGGGGCAATGCCGAAAACACTCTTCCAAAGCCCCCTAAAATATTACCTCACACTTTTGAAAAGGGCAATAACATAGCCAAAAATCATATAAATTGTTGCTGCTGACCGGATCATATGCCACAAATATTAACATATTAACCTCACTTGCATGAGCATACTAGTGGTTACATTTTTACTTGGCCTCTATAGATACATTTATGCAGCAGAGGATATTCTGTCATTAGGGATTCCTACCGTTTTACAAATCATCAAATCATCCATGATAGTAACAAACTAATTTGCTTACCGGTAGATGTTATTATTACTGCAGTAGTTGGGGCTGAAAGAAGGGAAAAGGAATGAAAAGTTTAACAGCTACTTCTGTTTTGTTTGTTTGTTCTACTCTCTCTGATTATTCTTGGATAACTCTCTATTTATTATGATTACTCTCTATTCACTCTCATCACTCTCTATTTACTCGTGATTACAAAGTACTAATTTGCTTACCAGTAGATGTTATTATCCCTGCAGTGGTTGGAGCTGGAAGAAGGAAGAAGAAACAAGAGGTCAACAGCTACTTCTGTTTTGTTTGTTTGTTCTACTCTCTCCGATTATTCTCGGATAACTCTCTATTCATTATGATCACTCTCTATTCACTCTCATCACTCTCTATTTATTCGTGATTACAAACTAATTTGCTTACCAGTAGATGTTATTATCCCCGCAGTAGTTGGAGCTGGATGAAGGGAAAAGAAACCAAAGGTCAACAGCTACTTCTGTTTTGTTTGTTTGCTCTACTCTCTCTGATTATTCTCGGATAACTCTCTATTTATTATGATTACTCTCTATTCACTCTCATCACTCTCTATTCGCTTGTGATTACAAACTAATTTGCTTACCAGTAGATGTTATTATCCCTGCAGTAGTTGGAGCTGGAAGGAGGGAAAAGAAACGAAAGGTCAACAGCTACTTCTGGTTTTTTTTGTGCTACTCTCTCTGATTATTCTCGGATAACGCTCTATTTATTATGATCACTCTCTATTCACTCTCTATTTACTCTGATTGCTCTCTGTTCACCCTGATTACTCTATGTTCACCGAATTACTTTCTATCAACTCTTATTACTCTCTACTCTCTATTATTACTCTATGTTCACTCTGATAACTCTCTACTCTCTCTGATTACTCTCCAGTCACTCTGATTACTCTCTATCATTACTCGCTGTTCTCCCTGAACTACACTCTACTCGCTTTGATCACACTCTACTCTCTTTGATGACTCTCCACTCTCACTGATCACTCTCTACTCTCCCTAATTACTATTCACTTTGATCACCACTCTCTGCTCACTCTGATTACTATCTGTTCATTCTGATCACTCTCTATTCTCTACCATTTCATTTCATTTCATTCATTCGTTTCTCCACATATTCACATTAAAGTACAAGAAATCACATGCAAAAGATATTACAAAGTAGGCGTGAATATGCGAAAGGAAGTGACCTGGAAACCCTTGAGAGCTCATCAGAAAACTGTAGGCCACTCCCATGTGGTAACGAGAACTCAATTTAACCTAATTAGTAAGTAACACAACTTCCTCCCACTCACCCCACCCCCCACCACAAACCAAAAGGAAAGGAGAAAACCCAACCCAAAACTTATCCCATCAAAATATATAACATGAATTCCACTGCAAATATTAGGGATATTATGTATCAATACACTCTATTTAAATATATAGTGACATGTGTAAGAAACAGATATATAGTTTTGCAGGATTTCAGATCTGGTGGTAGATTATTTCATAACTGGGTTGATCTATATTTGAGGCTTTTCTTGTAATGGGAAGAGTGTAAGAGGAGACATTACTCTCTGACCACTCTGATAACTCTCTACTCTTTCTGATTACTACTCTCTACCATTACTCTCTGTTCACTCTGATTACTCTCTACACTTTCTGATTACTCTCCAGTCACTATATACTCTCTTTCTCATCACTGTTTATCTATATCTATCTACCAGTTTTAATCCGGTTTAGTCCCCGATTACGGAGGTGGCCGGATTTGCCTTACTCCATCAGCAAACAGCTCTCACACCCTCTCGCCATCTCACACGATTTGAGGCATCCTCTTTCCTGAAACCAACCTTCTGCGTCTCCTCCACCTGCCTCTTCCATGTCATCTTTGGCCGTCTTCGCTTCCTTGCACCATTCACCCGAAACTGTGGATGACCACAGTAGAGGTAAGATCAACATTGTGCGCTATTTGACGCGCGCTGTTACCATTTTGTAGCCGTTACCCAGACGCGGTGGCTAGAAGTGCATGATCCCACTCTGTACCAGAGGGTCATAGGAAAGGCATTATTTGTCACCTTGTTAAAGCTATCAGTGTGTAATACTGTGTATATTACCATGCATAATGGGTCACCCATACAATCTACCTCTGATAAAATTCTACCTCTGACATCTCCCGGATATCCCATACGCATACTCCAAAAGCCGTGGTAGGTATTTGCAATCTCAGTTCCAGGATCTGACTCGACCTCATCGCAGATTGCAGGTTTAAAGACATGGTAATTTTTGTTTACCTAACTCTGCCCTTATCGGGTACCGAAACACGATGGTCTTGGGCTTGTTATGTATGAAGATGAACAGTATTACTTCCTGTTCTCAGGGGCCATCGATTGTTATCTTGACAATGTTTCCGGTCAATGTTTATCGACAGCTATTCTAATATGTTTGATAGGTTTCGAAAGTTTGAAAATAGCATATAGTTGGGTGAGTTAGGAGGTCTAGCAATGAGAGCGATTGGTTGTTATTTAAACATGTGATATTGTTCCTTTGTGTTTTGAGCGTTCAGAGTAGACCCTACCAAATATATATTACCTTACCTGCTGTTAACGGGTAACGAAACACGACTGGTCTTAAGCTTGTTTTGTATAAAGATGAACGGTAGGCACTTCCTGTCTTTAGAGGCCATCGATTGTTATCGCGACATTGTTTCCGGTGATTGTTTATCGACAGCAATTCTGATATGTGGCAGCCCCTAATCCCAGTGTTCCAAGTTTGGAAAGATATAATAGTTGGGTGAGCGAAGAGGTCTATTAAGGCGATATGCCTAGGTTGTCCTACAAGTGAGATTTCGTTCCATCGCGTTTTGAACGTTCAGATGAGTACCACAACTATGATAGCATATTTCAGTGTCTGTTCATATATTTCTATATAATAGCGGGTACAGTGAGTTAATCCCGTAAGCAGAGAGTAAGATCGAAACCACTTTTCCCACGCATGTGAATGACACTGGTGCGAATTAACAGGTGATTGCTGGCGGGTGCCATTGGCACTATTGTTCAGGTTTTCCCATTTATTCTCCTAAGAGAGACATACGGATACACCCATCCAAGGGTTCATTGCTCTACAAAAACACACATCAAGCAATTACATTGTTCTACGAATACACCAATCCCGCAGGTCCATTGTTCTACGAATACGCTCATCCCGCAAGTCCATTGTTCTACGGATAAACACATCTCGCAGGTCCATTGTTCCACGAATACACACATCCAGCAGGTCCATTGTTCTACGGATGAACACATCCCGCAGGTCTATTGCTCCACGAAAAACACCCATCCTTCAGGTCCATTTCTCTACAGATAAACCCATCTCGCAGGTCCACTGTCTTCCAAATACACCCATCTCGAGCAGGTCGATTGTTCTACGAATACACCCATCTCGCTAGTCCATTGTTCTCCAAATACACCCATCTCACAGGGCCATTGTTCTCCAAGAACACTC
>JAUOBX010589703.1:0-15988 GCA_032360705.1 Eupentacta quinquesemita | reverse complement strand
AACCTTCAGACAGAAATATGTATTTTTCTTTTCTCACATGTTGTAAATGTCGAGACGCAGGTCGGAGCTGCCCATCAGACAACAATGCCCCGAGTGGACTGAGGGTATACCGATATGAGCGGTAGGTAGAGTTCGCGTTCTACCGAATTCTCCGTATGTTCGGACTATCTGTACTTGCAGGGGTGGCTCGTATAAATCAGTGTGTACCGCCTGTGGAAACCATTATTGGCACGTTCCCTGGAGTCACGATAACGAGATGCACTGTTTTGGTGCCCCAGGTGCAAGGTTGTTCGAGGTAAGGGGCTTTGACAACACTAGGAACTGGATATCAATTTCGAGCGTATTTAATATGTATTAAACCGAGCTAGCTGGTTTGCTATAACTTAGGTTGAAAATGATACGCGCCATGACTTGACTTGGACTGGAAAAAAATCGAATAATTCACCGAATAGATTGCGACATCCATTATTGGGCCGTACATATAGAAAAGTCGTGTTAATATCTATCAGAACAAATATAACTCAAGGTATCTGGAGCAACTTCACATGTCCACTTGTGACTGGTAACAGTCATATGGGCGCTACGTAGCCTATCCGGCATATTCAATGACCCGACCTTGTTTGGACTGACGCCTACGAGTCAGATTACCATGCGCCACGCCAGTACACGCTGTGGTTAATCAATGAGGACACAGTTGATATTGCTGTCAATTCTAAGTGTTTCAATGTTCGTCATATTGAAACGGTTAATTAGGAGGTACTATAGGACATCGTAAGTGGTTTCCGTTGAAGACATTCGCTATAGCTGTCGATACGAGAGAGAATGCAGGCACGATGATATGAATCAGGTTTTAAGAGGAACTGGTCTTCCGACAGAAATCGTAAATTGAATAACCGCTGTTGTGATATTATCGATGCTCATATGACTTTATATGGCTTTATGTATATTGGTTGCAATAACTCCAATGTAACTCGGTGGCGAGTGCTACAAGTGATCGATGATATCATAAGGTATGAAAAGAGTATTTTTATTATTCGTTGGACACATTGGACAACGAATATTTCTACGCACATTTTATACACAGATAATATATAGATGTTTTTGGTAAATCAGGATAGTTCGGGCGCTAATCATATTCCAGTGATGCATCCCATGTGACATGAATCCAATTAACAGTAAACTCACAGGCCGAATCAGTCAGCAATTGATCGCTTCATTTGCTCTGAATTAGCGAGAATCATCTTCACCTAATTGTTGAGTGTTGAGAAACTATTTTACCCGTTTGATACACTGATATGCCCTGATAACCATATAGGTTTAATTTCCCTTGTCAGGAGAAAGATATCGTACTTCCCAGTCCTGGTAAACTGTAATGGTTTCAGGTGTATAGCTACCGCCGTTATGAGACTGACAGATTCATAATACAAATTCCAAACATCTTGGTGTCGGCTGTTTTTTTAGGGTGTTTGTCATTGGCTGTTCATACCGAGCATTCTGAACTTTGACTGCCGATCTCGAATGACCTCCTAGATGACCCCCAAAATAGTTAATATATACTCATCATGTGGAGCACATGGCACATAACGGTTTCCCAAATATCTAATTCTCCCACAGAAGGTATCTCCGTCCACAGCAAAAACAGTAATGCTTTTGTACTCCCCATAACAAAGCTGCATAGTAAATTTCTACCTGATCGGACGAGCATGGAACCTTCTCGCAGTGATTCCAATGTTTGCCATAGACGTAACTGATGATGTTAATATAGTTATACAGCACTGGCACAGGCAGCTCGGGATATATATATTGTATGATTTTTTGTATCATCTCTGGAAGATGATATCGCGCCAATGTACGAGTGGAGCTGTACGAACAGAAGGTGTGGAGTCTGAACGTAAGCTGGAGGTCTGCTGTCCTGAGGCAATCACTATGCGCTTCTCGCTACTTCCGGATATCCGACTTGAGTATACAGCGATGCTACGTGATAATGAGCTGGATGCTGAGTGATGATGGTGTGAATAGAGCGCTGGATAAATGGGAAGAATTGAGGGAAAACACAATGTACTGACGTTGTACTACTATTGTTAGTACTAATTGAAAGCCAACCATCATGATTGGTGGTGACGCACCTTATTCGACTAGTGATGATCTGTAATTGGCAAGTGGGATGTTTGTCAATTCCCGTTGAAGACCACCTGTCTCACCCCTGTGTTACTGTGTGACTGGCAACCCCGTTTTTTAGTGCCGGTTTAGGTTTGCTAAGGGATCAGTTCCTCCATCGACAGGTTACTGTATGTATAGAATTACTGTGTGCTAGCTGCGAAAAACTAAATGCTGGAGAAATGATAAGATGGAATGTTGGTATATGGTTCTGGTCATCTTTGTTATCAGTGGTCGAGTGGGGTTGACCGCGTGTAGCAAGAAACAACGTTTTACTTAGTTTCAAATGCCGCCATGCCCAATCGGCTAATATCGTGTTATTCTGAGCTTAGTTTCTATATATTCGCATTGAAATGCAAGGTAATTGTATATTGATCCAATTGAGTGTAGTTAGGACATAAGGAATACTGGAGGAATAAATTCACACATCTCAGGATTAGAGGAAGACACGGGGCTAGTCATTCAACTGAATTTTAATCACTCTATGATGTTCATGAAATTCTCCATAATATTTACATTTGAACAGCCAATAAGTCAATACTTTCACGTTCCAATTTCGTCGACGACGTTTGCTTAAATTATCGAATTGTTGACACATATTACCGGAATATTCGGTGTAGGCGTCCAGGTCGATTCTGCCTCTGTTAGGATAGGCCACCATGCGTTGAACCGCATAACCGTTGCGGAATTAATTTTGGTACCTGGCAATGAAACACAATATACTCGATGATTGATCACTACAACGCAGACGACACGTTTATGACCAAATAATTCACAATGCTAACAGGTGCTTTATTAGTCTAACGCTCTACCGACTGAGCTACTGCGCTACCCCACCATATGGTACCTCTCAATGCGAGTAACTCCACAATGTGTTAACCTAGCAACGGTGAATATGGGTGAAATAGCAAACTGACAACAATATCCAAATAATATTTCAGTAGAACGTTATTCTGTAGTCGGTCAGAAATGTTACTCCATTAAAGGTCAAACAATCGCTTCAATGTCGGGTAAAATATGTTTTCACTTCATTAAAGGGTGTACCCTAAATCAATCATCAGTTAGAAATGTCACGGTACTTCATTATCGGTCAAGTGTTATAGCATCATCGGTTAGTGATTCAATATCAGTCAATATTTATATCATTAACGGTCGATGTTTTATTATCGGTTACATTATTGATCCATTGTCGGTTGAAATGTCACTTCATCATTAGCCAGAAAGGTTAAGAAGTTTTATTTCATTATCGGTTGTCCCCTTGATTCAGTAACGGTTGGAACCGTTACTTTTTTTTCTTTTTTCATTACCGGTCAGTTTTTATATCATCATCGGTTAGTGATTTTCGGTTTGTTATATCACTATCGATTGTAACAACCCCCTTTTTCGTCGATGACATTTGGCTAAATTATCGGATTGTTGACATATATCAAGGATATCAATATTTCCATTCCAATATGCTAACAAGTGATTAATTATCATCTCAATTTGCTTCGGTGCTGCGTAGAAATGCGCCTAAAGAGGTGTTCGAATAAATCATCATAATTATTGTAATAACTATTAAAAAGATTTACCAATTCAGAATTCCTGAAATACAATAATTTACCATGCAAAGATTTACCATTTCGCAAGAATATTAAAGGAACGCTGGGCAACTTTCTCTACATTTTCTGAGGCTCTACAAATCCGTGTTTTCATCAGCGTTTGAATTTTTCGCAGTGATTTACTTTTAACGTGAAATGAGTTTTCGAGCGATTTAGGCCTACTCCATCTCCATACTCTCAGTTTCGTCTAGAAATCATCAAAGTATTATTCGCCCACTTATCAACACACCAATGAGGAAACTGAATTGAGATAAAGCTCATCAAATAAGGTTGAGAGCATGGAACCCCAGCGTAAATTGTGACGAGTGGTGACAGTTATTTGTATTGGGGCACACGGGTCCTTGTTTATTCATGGATAATTGTGTTAAGGCTCTATAACTTTTCACCCTCCTCTCTTCCAGATGGCTGATGTCTTCCGACATCAGCCATCTTCTCACGTTCAGCAAATATAGATCACTGTTATACGATAGAGAGTTTCCAACTGAACCTGATATTCGCTTAATAAGGGACGTCATTCAAATCGTCACATAGCTGGTATGGTAGATGTATGATCTCTCGATATAAACAAGAGCAGCAGTGTTACTGTGTCTTCACTAGGAAATCTCTAAATGATCGAGTTATCTCACTACCATGTGAGATATGACACAGAATGACCTTCAACTATGTCACTAATAATATCAGGGTTTGTTAGAGTCCAAAATCGAGACTCTATCAAGTTTACATATCGCCCAGTTATGAAGAAGATAACCCATATTTCAGTAGTAGGACATTAGTAAGGGCCGCTCTGTTCATTTCAACCAATCCGATAGTAGCGCCAATTACTACTTTGATTTCGCTGCCGCCAGGAACTGCGTTCGTTAGCGCGATAAGTCTGTAGTGTTTTGTCCGATCCTACATTCGCGCCTCCCCGCTCTCCAAACAAGAATGCAAGGCATTCATACTCACGATGTAAGATATTGGCAGATAAGATGTTGCTATGCTGTTAAATTATAGAAATAGAATAGGAACGCATGTAGGGCACTGTCCTATGATGGGCCCTGAGCTGAAGAGAGGCAGTAAGATGGTCACCGGCGTTGAGACGAACAGCCCTTCTCTGATCAAAGACATTGCCGGATGGAGAGCTGATAGCAGACCAACACCCCAAATATATTGCGACGTTAATTCTAGCGTGTACGATTTATAACTAATACTACAATGAAGCTATACTGTATTCTTAGTTAGGCCTAGGCCTAATACTAGTCGTGGATTCACAACTTGGCATATTGTGGTGCACGCAAAACACATAGGATATCATTATTAGTATCATTATTATTATGATATTAGGGCCAAACTGAAAGAAAGGACAGAGGATTGACAGTCCATTACTGTGTGACGAAGAGAATGACAGCAGATTGACAATACATACAGTGTAGCCCAAAAGCCAGGAATGACACCGTTGCCTAAACTTATCATTGCATTGCATATTATTCAACTGGTCTCTTATGATGTAGGCACGCAATGTAGCATACTCATACAATAACAAGATATGACACAGTCAGTTGAGAGATGAAACAGTCAGTGATGTCGCCGATCAGTGCATGATGACAGGTGAATATTATATAGGCCTTGGCCAAATAGTAAAACAAAAGGATTGACGGTGGAATGACCAAATTTTCGGATTGACAAAAGGATTGACATCGGGATGACAGCACATAGCGCACACAGTGTGACATAGTCAGTTGAGAGAAATCGTTGTCATACATACAGTAAGTGGTGTCGCAAATGGAAGATGGAGAACTGCGCCCAATGCAAGCCCTGCCCCAATTTGCAACCGTTAGGCTCCTCCAGACTCTCAAAATTGAGACCTTCGATGACGTTAAGGTCGTACTTCCCGGAACTGAATCCTATTACGGGGAATTGTCGACAATAATTGAGCAGTGAGATTATTATAGGTGTTGAAGTAGCTCTACTTATTATTTTCATCAGGGTCAGTTTTCTCTGAGGCTTGCTCTCAATGGCCAAGGTACCCTCCAGTTGTTCATATGCCAATTGATTAACTTTCAATCGACTATACCTTCCATACAATTATTGATATAAGAGATTAAACTGTTGATCACATACACGTACCTAGCAAATTCATCTACTTTCAATTACACAACCTAGTTGGAGCCGTGTACGTTCGTGAGCAAAGAAGCTTCCATTGCTGGGGTTTAAAATGACCCATATCTAGGCTATATTCGAATTAATGTGGGACCAGATCGAATAATGAGAGGTCAGTAATATTTGTCACGTACGAGTACTTCCGAAAACAGATTCGTGCCGCATGCTGCAGTTATTTTCTGAATTGATTATAGCTCGGTAATGGAAACCAGAAAGCCGAGAGGCTTATAGAGATTCATTGTGGATTAGCAGAAGCATTCATATCCTTGATAACAATAATAATGTTATGGGAGAGCTTGTTCATTTTCGGTTTAATTGGTCATGAGCAATCTACTTACTGATCTGATCAGGCATGTATGAACATTCTTCAACGTTCGACCAAAATAGACCCACACATCAAATGTCAGCTTGATTAATCCAGTCAGGCTAGACTTATTATGGAGAATTTCATCAGAATTTCCATATTTTTGAACAAAAATAACCCTCATCGGTACAATAATAAATAGCGTCCTTGCACGCCTCGTTCGAAACCCACACACCAAATTTGAGCACGATCGGTCCGAACAGGCAGGACTTTGCTTGATTACAAGGATTTTATCAAAATTCTACAATTTCCAAATTTTTGACCAAAAAAGACTTAGCAAAAAAAACTGAGTAGAACACGACGGTCACTTGCCGTGTGATAGCCATCCGGACCCGAATTGCGCGATTGGTTGTGTACTTGTTTTACTAATCTCCTTTTTGCCATCTGTGTTAAGACAATACTGGCGTTAGTCCTATATGTTATTTATTACATTATGAAAGCAGAAGGTATATACTACTATGCTATGGGGATACCCTAATTATCGACTGATTTCCAACATGATCACAAATATTTTGAGTGCACTGTACACTTTCTCTTAGTTGATCATACTCGCACGACGAAAAGTACCGCTATATGGGCCAGGAGCAAGGCTGCAATCTTCTGAGTGCACTGTATATCATAATCTCATCGGTACCAGAGGGCCGGATTATATATTGTAGTCAGTTTGCTATTTCACCCATATTCACTGGCGCTGGTCGCCATAGCAACGGTTTCTATGGAAACACTTGTAATGGGGGAGTTACTTGCATTCAGGGGTACCCAATGGTGGGGTACCCATAGGTGTCAAGGGGTCCCGTGACGAGGTACAGGCAAAAAGGTTTCCGTTTGTGTGTGTGTGTGTGTGTGTGTGTTTGTGTGTCCGTCGGATTTTGGATGGTTTTCCATGAATATTTCAGTTTTTTTATGCCTAAACAAGATCAAATTTCCCACGGAGGTGAATAGTCACTATAGGTACATGTCACCTCTAAAATTTGGTGAAAATTTCGAAAAATGCAGAATTTTGATGCAAACTTCCTTATTTTAGGTGAAATTGTGATATTTGGCTAATTTCAAACAATTCTCCCCAAAATTCATAGATAGCGAGGCTTGAATGATTTCAAACTTTGCGAGGAGGCGAATTACAGAGACCTTAGGTTTTCCCACAAATTTGGGCGAATTTTTTGAAAAATGCAGAATTTGGAGGGAAATCCCCCTATTTTTTGTGAAATTGTGATATTTGGCTAATTTTTAACAATTTTGCCCAAAAATCATAGATTGCAAGGTTTGAATGATTTCAAACTTTGTAAGGAGGTGTAATAACACAATATTTAGGTTTTGGCACATTTGGACGAAAACCCCGAAAAATGCAGAATTTGGAGGGAAATTCCCTTATCTATTGTGAAATTGTGATATTTAGCTAATTTTTACCAATTTTCCAAACAATTCTAGATTACAAGGCTTGAATTCTCAAACTTCGCGCGAGTAGGTTCAATGTCACAGATTATAGGTTTTTCCAGAAAGTTGAGCGAAAATTCAGGAAATTAAATGGGGAATTCCTTTTTCTGGGTCAAATTGTAATATTTAGCTATTTTCTGGGTTCCTATCCACTATGCTACATGGAAATGGTTTCGGAGTGTTTTGCAATTTGTGTATATGCTATAAAAAGTACAAGAATTACCAATTGCCTCCAATGGGTTATTACTAATTAGTGATTAGGCCTACATGATTTTTGGCCTGCATGTACCCTTCACGGGATTGCTTGGCCTGGATAAGAGATTCACTGCTACTGCCATCATAAATAAATATATCCGGAACTACAGATTCCCTCCGTTTTCGATGGGGAAAGTGGGCTCCCAGAAGCTCTTGTCTCCTTCTGATTGGGCAACATGCAGCTCCATGTGGAGGCTGATTATTCAGGGCCCCATGTAGACTTTAGTAACTGTTAGCCCAAGCAATCACCGGGTTGGCCTGGTAACTACCGCTTAGCCAGCTCTCCTTCATGTATTAGTTCATTATATTGTAGGGGGGAGTTGGATTGATTCTTCATATATTGTTTTGTGTTCTTCTGTTCTTAGTTTAACCTGGTTCTATGTGTAGTGTCTTCTGTGTTGTTTTTGCAGTTGTTGGCTGCTTCTTATATTAGTTGTTATATTCTATATTCTATACTCTCTAACTGTTATTTAGGCTAGGCCAGCCTAGTCACAAATTCGCGACTGTGTAGGCTATGTACTAATACTTGCACTCATATAACGAATAGGCTAGGCTTATGTGACTCTAAATTTAGCAGTGCTGCATAAACAGTTGTGAATCAATGACTAGGCCTAAGTTAGGCCCAGACCTCGATAAAAAAGGTCACAGAGTTTGTAATTATACGTTTACGTCGTCAACAGTGACGTTATACCGATATATTTTGAATATAGTAGGCAATACCTTGTGGTTGTAGTTTCCATCTCCGGAATGCTCCAATGAGGAGGTCTTGACGAGCACAAGTGATTCATTATATTTTTCCAGACAATTCAAGTGCAGTGTACATGTGTCAGTGCGTAGCATAACATACATCGGGTCACTGCATAGCCTATACATTACTCTAGGACTAGGAGTAGGAGCTCACTTCAATGACACTGTTTGTTGATAATTGTTCGCAGAACAGCAAAAAAAGCTATCAAAGTCGGATCGGAGTCAATTATTAGTGTTGCCACTCGGGGCATTTTTGAAGATAAACAGTAAAGTTTAAAAATATATAAATAATGATGCCTCGATTGCGTTCGGGCCAGATCCTGAACACAACACTGGGTGAACATTGAACGCGAAGGTGTATTACCTCTAGCCTATAATACATTCAGCTTTTAGGTGGATCAGTGGATTTTTTAGACTGGAAAGATACGAATGCAGAAGAATGAATGATTGCTGGGGCATATCCTATTGATATAGTCAAGGTATAATACTCTCCTCCTCAGAAAAATGCACATCTTCATCGAATGAGGCTAATTCATGATCAACATGGTCAACTTGAAATGCTTTTTAGGCAAACGTTAGACTACACTTGACCCTTGAAAAGGAGGCAGACATATTTTACCCATAGCTAGCGATGAAATAAGCACATAATTATGTGGATTGCCCTCTTGTTACATCATCACTTTTCAATAATAGTTTATCATAATCGCTCGGCATTTTGCTCTTCAACGTTTTGTTATACCTGAAAAGGACCTGGAGCAACGCTGCAATGTCGGAAGTACATACCCGGTACGTGTGGCTCCATTATATTCGTGAAACATTAAACTTCGTGGGATCTACGACTATATGAACGAGTTTTCGTTGTGCAGAGTATTTACTTTCGAAAACGTGAGGAGAAATAAAATTAACCATAGGCGATAACACATTATTGATAAAAGTCGACCGGTCATTCCTTATGTTTGAAACAGTAGAGCTCACGCTTCAAGTTAACATAGTCAACATTGTACGAATGGCTCGAAATGACGTATATTAGACAAACCTCAGTAGCACGAATTTACTGCTGACTCGTAGATACTTCATCCAGGTAGGAACAAGCAGTTACCAGTTGACACTACTACATTTTGGATGTCATATTTTATCAATGTTTCGGCCACAATTTCCTAATCCCGTTGTTGAAATCTTTTTTATTTGTTGTTTGTATATCCAGCGAGTACTGTGTATTTTCCCAGAATAGAGTTGTCACTCAAGTAGGCCTAAGCATAATATTTAATTGCTAAAAATTGTATTGTATCAATTATATAATCAATTTGGGTTCGACTGATTCGATTGAAAGCACACACAAGAACGACCTACAGTAGTTATCAAGATGCCTTCATACTTATTTACACGAAATCGTAACAGAATCGTAAAAATCTTAACTGGAGCGTGAAAACCATAGGCATGTTTGTAACGAGGGCAAGTTGAATGTCTCAAATAAGACCCGTGTTTACATAAAGACATAGTGCTTGTCAATCCCAACTGAATGACTGTCGCCGTGTTTGGGCATCCTTCAATGAGGTTTCCTAGTAATCAATTACTTGGTTTCAGCAATTACAAACAAGACCACAACGATGTGGTATGATTCCTTGCTTTATTTTTTAGGTTTGATGTTTAGTCGTGACAATAGCATGTGTAATGGGTGCTACAGTGTTTCTGTGTTATGGCAGTTGACAGTGAGGATCATATGTCATTTTCGGGATAGGTAATGCATAAAACCATTCCAGACTCCCCATATTTTCAACCATACCACCATGTATGAAGTCTCTGCACCTTTTTGTTCACTAGTTATTGTGTTTACGGTGTTTTCAGACTTTGACCTCTGTTGACTCCAAATGACATTGACCTAGCACTGAAAACAATGGGATTCTCCCCCATCATTATTGCAACCAGCATACCTAACATGAACGTATTTGATGATTCCGTTCTCTAGATATCGTCTCACAGGGTTTGCGATTTTTCATCTCTCATGATCACCAAAAACAATAGGGTTCTTTCTCTCCATAATTGCAACCAGCATGCCAAATATGAGCATGTATGGTGCTTTGGTTCGCCAGTTATCGTGTTCACAACAAGCATTCGCATATATACACACACACACGTACACCCACACACACACACATATATACGCATATATATGTGTGATCGCATAGATCCCTTTTGCCTTCGGTAAGGAATCAAATACGAATCTTTTGTAACCGCCGAGGCAATCCAGGATGTTCAACCGATTGCAAATATTTCAATTGTAAATCATTGTTGCGTTCATATAACTAATATGCGCTATTTAACACACTCTCTGTTAAACGCGCCACCTCTACTGTCGGTGAACTGCCATTTTATTGATGCTCAAATTAGTCAGTTGTCCTTGACGGTTTCGCGAAATCCATTACCGGTAATGTGTGTTCATGTGACAGGAACTATATGAATAGTTTGGACAACAAGTGTCATTGAAGCAGAATGCCTCTCAAAATGATAGCTTTGCCGTTTGAGGCATATTCCAACTGGATGAAAATATCTTATGGTTGATCAAATAATTTTCGCATTATCAGCTATTATCTAAACAGGGGTGATTTATTCACTTCGTATAATCCTTGATTGTCCAGAAGAATAAGTCTTTGTGTAAATTGGAGGCAAAGTTATCCGTCCTTTTCACTTGACCACAAACGACCTTTCAACCGTCTGAATAGGTATGGGATCTGTGTTGTGTACTCATCATTCGTATCGCACATGATAGGCCTGGTGTTTAGTTTAGTTTAGTTTAGTGGAAGTGAGTCGTCATGGATGACACCCAAAACAGGACAATAAACTCATTACAAATATATTGTTTGTTGACGCTTGCCGTAATGTAGTCCATATTAATAGCAATGTGTGAGGAATAATATTACCCTTGCCGAGACCAATGTACATAAGGTGTTGATTACGAAATATTCACATGGCTATACATACACAATCATGCAGGGTTGTCACTCCCCCAAACTAGCGGCGGTTATGCTCATCAGTCAGGACCAATGTCCCGATCGGGAAATATGTCATAATTACAGATCGGGTCATCGCGCATGCGCACTCGCAATGTTTCAAAATAT
This sequence comes from Eupentacta quinquesemita, assembly GCA_032360705.1. Taxonomy (NCBI): domain Eukaryota; kingdom Metazoa; phylum Echinodermata; class Holothuroidea; order Dendrochirotida; family Sclerodactylidae; genus Eupentacta; species Eupentacta quinquesemita. Next base: position 4,175 of record JAUOBX010589703.1, on the reverse strand, counting down.
ATGGGCGTATTCATTGTACTGACTAACAGCTGCGCAGTCGTCGCTGTTAAGTGTTCGTTCTTTGTGCGAACGCGAATTAGGTTTTGCGCAATTGATCCCTATGATACGGATGTGATAGAAATTTGCCGAAAATAATTGGTAATTTAGGAGGCTCATTATGATCACATAGGTTCACTCTTGTTGTATAGGGAGCATTTTTTTCTTTCTCGGTGAGCTGCAATCCGTTATTTCTTCCAAGATATTCTTAAGAATATGAATCATGTATATATATCGCGAAAAATCAGAATTTCCTCGTACGAAATGCTATTTTTTCTATTTTCACTTGTCTTGGGGGAGGGGGATACGATACCCAAGCTAAATCCATTTTATTGAGTAACCATGACTGAAATATGCATTGACAGATTTGGTACTAGATTCAATTTTCAAAATTATCAGGAATTGTCATTCCCATGATGCAAAAAGTTGTATTGTTCAATTTTCCATCACAGGACTAGAATTCAGGCCTAAATCCTTATGCAATAATGAACAGATATGCTTCTGAAATGGTATCAATCTTGTTTTCTTTTCATTACCAGAAATTGGTAATTTGAGAACCACATTATGAATCTATAGTTTACTCCTGTTGTATGGGGGGCAGTTTCTATTTTCAAAAGACAAAAAATACATTTGTTACGCCTGGAATTCAGTATCTATGACAACTAGCACAGTTCTCGGTGAGCAGATTTAGCTGCAATTCGTTGTTTCTTCCAAGATATTCGAAGGTAATAGCCCTTAAATACGCAACAATTAAAATTTTCCACAAATATCCGAGCAAAATATGTTGCTTTATGTGGTTCCAAAATAGATCAATTGGTCCAGGAAGAAAAAAACAGAACTGCATATAGAACTATTCAACGTAAGGGAATATAAAACGTTATTCAAGCTGCTGACGTAAATCATGAATAACAACATTTCTTACCTTCCAGTTGTTGGTACATTGCGGGTAAACTTACTGATGAGGTCTCATTCATACTGGCGTCAACCAGTTAATTATGTTGTGTATCAGCTACATCCCAGTGAGTAACTGTATCTGGAAAATATCCGGATGAAGTCATTCTTCAACCGCTCGTTGCATCTCAATATGTTTGAGGCGAATATGGAAACAGAGGATTTCGTCGTTTTAAGGTATCACTCCATGATAATGCGTCATGCCAAAAGCAGCCTCGAACTGTTGACTCTATGTCTTGTGCCTTTTGTTGACAAATATAATATTTCCGTTCGGTGGACCGTGTCTGATAGCGTTAGGGTTAGGGCGAAACATCGTCTCGTACAGTCAGGGAGTTATTCCCTTCTTCCCAGGATGGACCGAACTTCAATTAATATAATTACATCATCTTTAAATGTTTTTTTCACAGATAATTTCCCATAACGTCAATTCACTCTTGCTCGGCAATCATTGATGGCTTTCATACTGTCACCGGTGAAGGTTATGGTAGAGATCAGAGCTGATTGATAAGTTATAGACCACTCCAGGAGGGCCGATAATATTCCTGCTGATTAAGTAATCTTGGAAACAGTATCTTCGTGAGCATAGAAGAGATTCGGCAAAAATCATTACCTACCATACAATATTTCATGATGTCAGTCAGAAGTTCATACTCACGGCGTGACACACCAGTAACACTCATTCGAACACACAAACCCTATGAACAGGTGAACTCAACGTGTGGATGCTGCAAGGAACACTTTTTTATCCTAACTAAATGGAACGAATGCCCTGCAATAAATGCACTTTTGGAAGATGATGATGCCTTCAATGAAAGCCTCATGGTTACACTGCCTGTCATTTGCGGCATATATCCTCTATATCAGATGCCGATCAGGTGCTTCGGAGAACCATGAGAATGCATATTATATCGCTAGATATCGTCCAACCCTTACTCTCTTAGTTTGGTGAATGTGGAAATTCCGAACAAGTTGCCTACGAAATAAATACAAGTCATTACTTGTTATTAGGTTGATATGATTTCAGTTGTGCCTTAGTCAACCTATGAACTTGACTGGAGTGTCACTCCCCAAATTGAAATAATGTAGTTATATATAATAAAAAAAACGTCACACCAATCGGAAACGACTTCTGGATGACCCAACCTCATAGGCAAGTATTGGGACAAAGTCTTACGATAGACGTACGATATTATTTGTCACGTATTCCGAAGGAAGTTTACCTGGCCGGCTCTGACCTCACCGACATAATGGTATGCTATTTGAACTTTCTGGACATAAATCACTGATAACGTGTTTTATGAATTTGTGTTAAATGTAAAAATCCGTGATCATGTATCTTCCATCTCGCTTTCAAGGGAGATAATTGTCTAGAACTGACGATCATATGAGTTTCTGCTGCAGAGTTACAGGCACTTGAGGTTAGTCCCATGGTGATAACATAATGCGAAAAGCATCCCAGCATGCCATTATTGTGATGATTGTTGTACAGCTCTGCACATATTCTCTGTTTCCTCTTGAATTTTGCTCACGGTTTTATTCCTAAACATTGATAGGCTATAGCCAGCGAGGAGAACTTCCGTTCGGTGAGATGGTTAGTGCCAGTAGTTACTTTCCTGAGGAAAACGAAGGTAATATCTGTAGTACGTATATGTAGGTACGAACGATTGAATACATTAGAAATGTTTTTATACAACAGAGACGTCACACATGATTGCGCAAACAGTATAATGGTCAAACTCCGAAGTTCAATGACTCTTCAACGGAACATCGGACAGAGATGAGGTTCAGACCACTTATCTTAGTTTGTAATTCTCTATAATATTAGCTTCGGTCATGACCATCCCTGAGGAACCGTTCAAGTAACACGACGAAATGAACTTAGTGAGCAATGTGTTTCCGGAATGCCGATTGGAAAACACTTTTTACTGTATCCGTCTTCATTTAATAATCGCAGGCCCGCCGCATTCACAAAATTGTGTTTAGAAAAGTACTCAGATGTGTCATTTCGAGAATATTGCAATGATGATATCCTGATAACATGACACCTCTTCAATTGTACCCTATATCGCAAAGTTGACTGCTTATAGGGATATTTGCTAGGGAAATCACTAACCAGAATAATGTCACCACATCATATATACGACGAACAAAATAGAAAGTCGAAAGCTTACACATTAGCTCAGTACGTGCCAGATTAAACACAATTAGTACCGCAAAGTACTGTTGTGATCTTCAATTGAGTAATAATATCAGTGGAAACACAGAAATACACATATTGATATTGTATGTAAATAACCTGCTGCTGCTCGCTCCAAGGTGATTGAGATTATGCTATCAATAGAGCGTTATTCGCTATTCAGCTACATTCTCATTACCTTTCAAAGTGTGGCGAAACACACCCTGGAAATTATCTCAATTATTGTAATGGGTGCCTCCGTGAAAGCCCGTCACATACGACTTATTTCTTGTCCTAATAACTAGATACCTACTGCTATTGCCTCGTTGACAACTGTCAAATATTTAAAAAAACGTGACTGTTATTATAAACCTTTTATCCGCCTCTTAGTTCTAGTATTCTCCATGCCTCCAGTCATCCATCAAACTTCCCATTTCGCGGAGTCGTCATGAAATGTTCCATTGATCTAACATCAATTCTAGCGGAGAGAGACAGGGTGGGCTATTCCTCGTTGAGTTGACTAATGATACTCGAACAGTTGTGGTCGAAGGTTCTCTGGAGGAACTTCATGCATGGGGTTTAATGACGGAGCAGATGATATGACTGAACGAGGGGCTTGCTCTAAGCATTTATTGACAATTGCGTAAATGGACATCATCAATTGAGGTACAATTGTAGCGCCTTCACTTGTCGTGTACTGTACGTGCATGAGTATAACTGATCGATTCGTGGAAGAGAGAGGAACTACTACTTCCTTGCAAGTAGTTACTACATATTGATAAGGGATTCTTTCTACAGTAGATCCTCCACACTGAAATGTCACCCATCGTAACAGTGACACTGGTCAAACTCCAGTGCAGTGATGGTGATTTCATGGTAAGTTTTTTTGTTTCTCCTAAGATTTATCGGTGCACCTAGCCACCTGGCAATGCATATTAAGAGTATAGGTTGCTCGAGTAACAGCTTCATGTCTACTGAGGAGCAAAATGGGCCTGTTTTTAGTGTTCACTGC
>JAUOBX010588593.1:0-15991 GCA_032360705.1 Eupentacta quinquesemita | reverse complement strand
CCCCCCCCCCCCCCGAAGGTACATCACTTTGTGAGTAAAATAGTGTGAAACTGCCATTTTTTCATTCAAAGCAACAGTTGGGAACCATGAAGGCTCTTAGCGAATACAGAATTATCTACACCGATATGATATGAGACATCACTTTCATTGAATCTTATTTCCTCCTGGTGGGAAACTGTTGCTATCATGACTGATCGGAAACAACAAAGCGGGAATGAAGAGGGGTAAACTCAGTCTTACTTAAAAACTAATTAACCAGGATGGGGAATGTTACAGTATATCAAGAAGGAGAACATTTTATTGGTTTTCTGCTCGTTATTGTCAGTTATCATCCTGAAACAGTCATTAGTACTAAATATTCAACATCTGTTGTACTATTGTGCTAAGCGCCGAGTATGTTTTATTACATTCACTGACGCACGGAGGCAGACACATCAGTCTCCGGGAAAAGTGATCTACGTGAGAGATTTCCCCCTGCCTGTATATGCCACTGTTACAAATAAAACCAGTAAAAAACTTAACTTCCCAGCAATGTTTATCATTATACATTCCAGACGACCTATATTTCCTGCATTGCAATATGAGTTATAATTTTCAGTTTGATAGGTGTATACTACTGCTTGGAATATCGCTTCGGCACAAGTCTTCCGAGGCCGACCTCTACCACGATGACCAGCCATACCAGCTCCCAACCCAGCTGTTATCGTCCGTCATGTCAACGTGACCGAACCATCTCACTCTTCCCTGGACACAATTACAAATCCTAATTAGACTCGGACAATTTCTTAACTTCACAGAAGTCTTCCTATCTCTCAATTCTACACCACATATTCACCTAATCATTTCCATGTTATTTCTGGCGAGTCTAGCCAAGTCTTCTCCCAAAATGTACCAGCCAATCCTAATCATATATATATACATAACTACATCACACACCCTAACAATAATCGTATTACCGAAATAGCAGAACTTATCCACTGTCTCTACCCAATCATTATCAACAGCCACAGACACTGGTTCACAAAGGAAGAATCAATAACCTGTACAATGTTTACATTTACAATTCAAGCGAGAACTTCTCTAAACTTCACTTGACCTCTTATGCATTCTTTGCTCAAGAGGATGGCAACAAATGGAATTGCTGCCAACACCATTCTTGGAGACAGTATAGGGCCAGACTATTGATTACCCTCTCCATTACCAATATAACATGATCCAACAACTCTATGATCAGCTCTATCAGGTGCATTTTAGACATCAGGATAATTTACAATGTAGCGAAGCTTCTGGTCTCTAGGAATCCACCACCGAGCTAGAAGTCGATGATGAGGTCAACAACTACATATCCGTAGGCCTTCAGCATTTTTGCCAATGTACCAGATGAGCCCGTAGCCTTTCCACACTCCGTGCGAGCAGCAACAAGCTGATCTCGCGACGGGGTCGACAGAGCAAAGACTGTCCGGATTTGAAAGGTCACTCCTCATTTGGAAGTTGGCTGCATTATGTTTTTTTTCAAACCCTCTTTCTTCCTCAATTATAGCATTAGTTCTCTTGATGGTAGAATTGGCATAACAGCGCCATTGATTGAACGATGATGGTGACCAAAATTCCGTAATTAATTAATTTAGGTGTTAGGGTGGCGTTGTCAGACATTCGAACTCCTACGGGAAAAGAGACTTCTGGAAGGAAACATGTGTTTAATTCTACTTTGTTTCTTTTATTTTCGATTATTATCATTATCCTTATGATTGAATAACTTTAAAAGCGCAAAAATGTAAGGATACTCATCTGCGCTGTACAAACACCCACGAATAATTACTGAAAGCTAATTTGAAATGAACCGTCTTAAACACTGAATTTATATATTACGTCCCCCCAAAATCAGTCGTCCCAAGACTGTGCGTGTATGTTATGTTATATCTGCTTACATCTATATACGAAGGCTAGACGAGACACATACGGTTAGAACAACCTGGACCTGTTTGTATAGGAGCGCTCGAAAAGACGGCGTCGGAATATTCCTTCTACCCCTGTAAACCTTAATTTTGTATTTGTCTTGACCACTATTATACAAACACCAACTAGTAGTTACCACAGTATGAAATCAGCTCAATGACCCGGAGATAACCGATCTTCATGGACATCTGACAACAATCTGGATTCGGCTTGTTTAGACTAATTGGAGGTGGAACGGTTCTGGATTCGGTTCTGAGCAAAATGTCCATTTGAAAGCGTCTGCACGAACAAAAACCTGTCTGTAACTAGAACCATTCACTAACGATGATCTGGATTGTTGATTCGAATCGATTCCCATTCTCTATCACGAGAATTAGCTAATAAGTTCACAACCACCGCGAATGGTATGATAATGAGAATAATGTCAAAGTTCACTGTGGTCCAGTCACGGTTAGGTACACTAGGGGTTGTATGAGTTCTTCTATCTAAGACAAAATGTCTTATCATGCTGACATAATCTTCAGACTTTACGCTATTTGGAAAAAGGCGGTCAATATTCGACGGTACCCATATCCACGCCCACACGGCACAATAAACCATGACGTTAGCCCATATAATATACTTAGGGTAAATACCAATGAGCTTTACACACTATATGTATTACTACAACATCGATAACTATCACGTTAGTCATGCATGCGACCCCGCCGAATTTAGTTCATTTCGCTCCCCCAAGAGCAAAATTCTATTGTCGGACTGATGTCGTGATCCGTTATCCAGAAGCAACTCTATGATTAATGAAACAAATTCCGTGAAATCCAATATATTTATCCACAAGGCCGCTCATGTACGACAATATCCTCCAGGGCGTAGACCCAATTTCCTCCCCTAATCATGTTATAGTTGAATCCCGTTGGAAATAACATGGATGTTATCATATTTCATTTGTGTTGATGATGACCACTACGTCAGTCGTAGAATTGTCGCTCCAATTAGGGACCCAATTTGGAAGGCTATGCTACTCCCAAAGTTATATGGATTCCATGTATTCAAATGGCACTTACTAATGTCTTAATGTTGAGATTCCTAAGTTACCGTCCGATGATAATGGATATGAGCCAGAGGCATTTATCGATCACTGGGACACATGGTCAATTCTATACCTGAATATATCACGATCATCACGAGCCTTGATGGACAAATGTGATGTTTAGCAGTGACTGTATAACATGTGAACGGATGATGGACTAGCCGTAGCGAGAGAATGATACTAATGATACTACTACGACTACTACTGCTACCACTACTACTACTACTACTGATGATAATAATAATGATAATAACATGAGGGCAATTTACAGATTTGCCCATCTCATCGTTAGCTATGGGTAAAGTCTGTCTGCCTTCCTTCGAAGTGTGATTCCTTTATTGTGTTTCTAAAAAGCATTTCAAGTTGACCGTCATCAATTAGCCTCATTCGATGGAGAAGTGCATTTTTGCAAATGCAGCAGCAGCATATAACATGTCAGTGATCATTGTTTATCCGCGCTGGATGTTCAGGCAAAATTGGCGGTCACGCTGCGCCTGAGATGGGACAATGGGGTAGCTTTACTCTTCGGAATAGTATTCAAAATGTAGTGTCACTATGTACACACTCGAACAGATCACACAGCATGAGTTGAATTCTTACAATAAATATATATATCCATAATTCATTTCAACTAAACTTGGTTACTCCCACTTAGTAACTTGAACTGGGTAGATGCCTATATCAAATGTGAGAATTTTTATTTCGTGGGTGTTTGGAGGCCTATAACTGTTCCACCGTTGCATGTACTGACGCATTTGCTTCCCATGGGTCATCTATATCTCGAATAATATTTCGCCTAAATCGTAGGTAGGTCAGCACTGAATCTCCATAATTCGTTCTGTTGACGAGATGAGTATCGCACTTCAGAATCCGAATACGATGTATTGACAATGATTTGGCATAGCCTAATTGAGGAACAAAAATTGCGTGCAATGTTTCCACCACCCTCAAGGTGGGATTCCATATGTGCGGATGCGGGATGCGGCAAAAACATGTGAATGCGCTCTTACGCGAACGGAAACGTGTAAAGTGCCCGAATAAGCTGTATTGTGGTAACAGAGATGAAAACGATAACGTGTACCCATGCGGCGTTAATGCCGCATACCGCGAAAGAGCTATGTGGAATATCTTCCTCATGAAGCACTTTGACGTCCGTATTCATGAGCTGTCACATATTAATCGTGTTTGCGCATCATCCTACAGCTTTTCCCCGTTTCAAAAGTTATCCTTCTCCACGGAACAATGATTCTGAAATTCATACCGCTCTATTGGTCTTATTTCAAGCGAATGCCAGGATTCATAAATTATATTCAGGCTGCAACAACTTCCCGGGGTCTCAACAACTCTTATGCAGCAGCCCATAGCACTTTCGAATGATCAAAATATTTTATTCTATCATTGCGTCATGGTAGGTTGACGGAAACACATGATGAGGCAGCATTTTCCAGGCCGCAAGGACGGAGGAAAGAAGAAAAGGAAGAACGAGCTCAGGTTATGGTGCGATGGCGTGGGAGAGAGAGGAAGACCTTCAACTCTAACGAAAAATCGTGTGAACGCCGGGGTTCCACTGATAGATGGAGGTATTAAGTAGGCCTGTATACATTATAGGTTCACGTACACTTGGGCTTGCAGCTGTGGTTTGAATTGATTAGAACAATGTAAGCAGTATTGTTGTAATCGAAATCGAACCAATGCCAATTTATTACTACACCTATGCCGGAGTTCAACAAGAAAGTTTCTTTCATATACATATACGTCGATGTCGGTCACTTGGAAACTCACCGGATTATGATAGTTTTCTGTAATGTTTATTGAACGTTTTCGATCAAATGACGATCAAATATACATTTGGTTGCACTGATCAGACTCTTGCGAGAGTAATCCAGATTATGTGCGTCCTGAAGGGTCATCTTCGCTCCATCGATTTCCCTCTGAATGTTAGTGATTTGTATTACTCATATTTCGGTGATGATGTTTAATTAAACGGAGATAGTAAAAGAGTAATCACAAGTATGTGGTATATGTGCAGTATACATACCTTATTTGGTATTGTTTCGTGTTGTTTCCTACTCACTGTATCCCGACATCCACCATAAATTAAACTGGCACTTCTCATTCGAATTATAGCCTCAATATACCCCTCCACATCTAGTTAGCCACAGATGTCATCACATCTCGTGGTCAGATTGACTGGAGCAGGCGCAGATACATATATGCTCCCCTGCACCCTCATCATGAATGATTAGCCAACCGCAATTGTTTGAATGCAACACTGTTAATATGATGATAACCCCGTCATTTTTACCTGATAATCACGCAAACATAATCAGACAAATTAGTGAGAATGGTTTTCCTACATGATTTAGGGCGAGGACGGGACGTTGACAAGTCAAACTTAGTATAGGTTTGTATACGTGGCACATTATCGACATTACTTGCTTGCATTACCCAGTGGGAATGCCCGGTATTGGCAATGTATCTCTCTGACATGGGGTTGCACAAAAGTTGAAATATGTATTAGTAATTCAAATGTGATTGTACAGCGCGAATTCTCCTTTAACGTGATCTGGGAAGGGGCGCTGATAAGTCAAACTTATAACAGGCTTGAGGGGAGCACATATCGACATTACTTGCTTGCATTACCCAGTGGGAATGCCCGAAATTGGCAATGTATATTTGACATGGGGTTGCACACAAGTTTAAATATGTATTAGTGATTTAAATGTAATTTTACAGCGCACAATTCCATAAGAAATTCATATTCTTCATAAAGTTATTAGCACGTTATAGGATGCTTAGTGTTATGTAGCTCTTAGTAGCTCCAAATATGTTACCACTACACACGCGTGCTCGAACCAGCTCGAATCTGCGGGAGCTACCCCATCTTTCGTGGATGTCACGGAAATCGACCAATGTGACCATTGACGTCATGGGCTGAACTCGTGGGTCAATGCTGTGTCTGTAACCGAGCCTCGAAACAGGCCCGCAAGATTTGTGCGCTCGGTCGGAATGTATAAAATAAACAACGATAATATGCTGGAAGAAGGTATGATCCATTACAAGTAAGTAGCCAATATTTGAGACGTTGTTACTTGGACTATTGACACCCAATGCAGCTGTATCCATTGTTTATTAGAGAGTTGACGTCCCTAATATCTGCCTGTCTGCCTATTGGGTTTTGCTAGTCTTTCCGGCTACAAGATTTTGTCAGTGCCAATAAATAATTGTTCACTGCATTATCCTGTATTATCCGAGACACCTAACCTGAACAAATGAATTTCCCAAAGTCAATGAAGTATATAACATTTAGGTAGTTCCAGTTTCAGGAATAGAACGCAAACAGTAAAATCTGATATTCTTCGGTCTTCAGATTCAGGGCGAAAAAATGGAAGAACATCTGAACGGTTTGAAGGTCTAGGCTATGCTATAATGAGGTCGTCTCCAATAACTGACAGTCAAATACTATGCAAACCTGCTTATTAAACCTGTTTAGGTTATCTACCGAAGTTTAACACGTATTCTATACATGCCGTATGTAACTATATAGACCTAAATATATTTGCGTATAGTGGAGTGGTTGCAATGTAATGGTTACCTCACTCGGAAGTTGAAGGTTGTGGGTTCTAGTCACGTCACGGTTCATTCTGGTGCTTTCACCTAGGAGAAAAGGAGAGGAATTTTCAATGAAATCCAGGGTTGTTCCAGTTTCAGGCAGATAGCACTGAATACTCGAGAGCCCATTCGTAAACCCGTCTGATCTTTTAGATAACACCTGCATTAACTGAATAATTCTAGAGAAACGCTATTATCTAACATATCCAATTCCTTGTTTGAGTGGCTTACCATACAATACCAATAGAAGGTAAGGACACATTGAAAAGGGTTGTTCAGGTTTCACGTAACTAGAGCAAAATCTGAAGAGATGTACGGTTTCAGATTCAGTAACAGAAGAACAGAACAGTACATTCAAATGGCAAGACTCTTCAAAGATTTTCAGGATTTTACGGATTGTCTCAAAAGGTCTCATGATTCCTGTGAACATGTTTATGTAAGTGAACATTTATCACAATTATTTCACTTGTTACTGTTACCATTTCTGTGTGGCCTAAAAAAGAGTTCTTCAACTGAAGGTGAAAGCTTTCAAAGACTGAGTTGTTTGCAATAAATCGAAGGATATTATTTTTTGTTGTTTAATTAGTATCTCTACGATAGGTATGCAAGTTGAGATATTAGTAAGAATGTTGTCTACGATAACACAGATATTTATATTCGAATTGAGTTTAACTGCCATATTCAAAGAACATATAGTCTAACATGGTGCGATGCTATGTATCAATACATGATATTTGATATCGGTATGGGGGAATAAATAAATGTCCCGCAGGGTGTGCTGCACGACACATCCTTGACCGGTGTTAGGCTGTCAGATAATGTTTTCGCTGCGCCGGCTCCAGAGTTGGACTGAAATCAGGATAATGCGTTTACAGAATGTTTTTTCGCCTCATAGGGTATAGAGAGTGCGATGTATTCTCAACATCCTGGATATATATATATATACCAGAAATGCAGCGACTACGGGCAGGCGTTTGGTAAATCATCTACCCTGCAGAGTTCGCTGACCGTTGTAAAACACTCATATCTCAGACACATTCTATGTAACATCTATCAGTGGATCAACGTGTCAGTACTCCTATATCGTCCTTGGCCATATTACCACCATAGAACAGACATAGTTTGTATCTCAGGCTGTGACCAGGAAACCGAGTGAACTGTCGTCGGATTTTGTTGTGGGTAGACAAACACTAGATATGAAAACAAAGTGTTTTATCAGTTAAATTTACATATATGAACTATGATCAACTCGAGTGAGAATATGGCTCTACTATACAAACGAATGAAACCTGAAAAGTAATGATGCAGGGCAACTAACAGCTAAAGCTGAATATAGCCTTGCACACATTGAATTTACGGGGGCATATAGGAATAACTTTGTGCGATTTTTTTTCGATGTGGAGGAGAGACTGTATTGGTAGTGCTGACCACTCAATCGTGCTCATTTACACAACATTTGTAAGCATGACACAATTTTCTAATTACCTGTAATATATATATTTGCAGTGTGAACCGATGTGTTGGTCATCAACCCAAACTTGTTTGATTGCGATCCACATAGTTTACCAACATGCGTAGTGTTTTGTCGGTACTGTAATTTTAAACTAGTTCTAGGTCTACCATACAGTCTTCAACAAGGACAGTAAATTTCGTATTTATTGTTGTTAGAACATCTCGAGTGACCCGAATTGCTTACAACACACAGAAAGGACCTGTATAATTATTTATAATTTGTGGTACATCGTTCAGTTCAAACATTAAAAAAGCGCCTCCCTGAACCTACTGTAAGGAAGTATCTTGCAATCACAAAACACTCCCTTCAAAGTCCTTGCCAGGCTCGTGAAACATGTCAACCTTTTCTGGCACACGGGGCATGATGGACTCCACGGCCATAAGGAATGTTTTGGTTTCATGTCACTCTCCAGTCATCATTTTGACGAAAAACTCCAAATGACTACATATTGTTTCAAAATATGACGCTCAGCCTTGTAATCAGTCAGCAAATGGACAGAGCAGCACTCTGGCTCAGTGACTGTGGGAGTGTGTTTATATCCGGTTGAAATGTCTCAATTTCAGATCTAGGTAAATTGATAAATCCACCAAACTTGGTCTTATCTCGCCGGTGAGAGGATTGTTGGGGTTAAAATGGGCCTACTATTCGTTTCCGGACAGAATTGATGTGATTCGTTACTTTTCTTCACAAGTTTAGAGTACAATAGTTTGTTGCCAGTACAGGCTCATTGACTGAAAGTAAAAATGGCAGGCGCGTGGTTACCCCCTGGAGCTGTAATTGTATAGATAATTTGCCTCAGGGATACCATTTCCTTATCGTGCGTGCCTTGATAAGACACCCAAAAAACGAATTCTCCCCCCATGACCGAATTCGGAATTCCTGTCAAATTTAAACAAGACGTAATCTCCTCAGGGAACTGAGGGTGTGCCAAACAAGCAATTAGTTGGTTTCATTCATTACTCTAGAGGAAATGAATAGGCTATCATATTTTACCGGTATACATGCATCAACCCGACGGGTCTGAGTAATTACTGAATGACGATTGGTCGATTCTATGCCAGAGAACAGACGACCCGTGCTAGATTTTAATAGGATATCTTGTCAAAACTCGAGAGAATGATTACTTCTCAGCCTGTGCCTCTGCGAGTCGCGCGAGTAATCCATTCGATTATGTAACACAAGGATGTAATTAATCAGGTTCATTTGGAAAGACTGTGATATTACACGCCATATACTCAGAATATTCTTGTAAACATGTTGTGCAATCCGAGGGCCGCAGTCATTATTTCGTGTAGAGAGGAGTGTAGATATCTTATTGTGACCGGGTACAACAGCTGATTAGGTACTGCATACAGTGGCCCTGTGGACTATTCCGAACTGGTGCAATGTGGCACACTCTAGCACCTAACTTTTTTTCAGTACAACAATGTTTTTCCACTGAGACACGATGCGATGTTATGAGCTGATTGTTTGGCCGATGTGATCAAGTCGTGCATCAAATTTGGCATCGTATCTCAAGTGGGGCTAAATACTATTGAACTATCCACGATGAGGTAGGCTATATGCTGTCGGTTCAAAGACTGCGACGTAGCAAACCCAAACACTCCGTTTTTAGAATACATTTGAAGAAATATTTAGCGGTTCCCTGCTATGAATAATACTCGCTGCCAATGTTGTCAGATCAATAAAGGGTTCGGCACCAACAAAATGCAACACAATGTATTTGACTTTAGGTTGCTCAGTGGGTCCCCATCATCTCCAAAAAAGTATTCCAACATCGGACCCCGGGGAAAGGTTAACTGGCGTATTTTCAAAATGGCGAACCATTTGTACTTCAATGCACTGTGACTGACCCTCTGAGACCTCATTTTTTATCTAAAAAATATGTTTCTAACCAAATATGATACCTCCGAGTAGCATTCCCCTGCTCCAATGTACCACCACGTCGTGCAGGGCGTTCGGCAGTTAAGATGCTCATTATGTGAATTCGACTGATGTGGCTACCCACCGTCTTATGATGTGCCGTATGAAGAGTTCAGGCAACGCTCTCGGTACCCAGAGTCTGGATAACAAGGAGACCACAATGTTTGTGACTGCATGGTGGGCACTGTACTAGTGTTTCCGAGATATCATCGACCTCTCCGCCCTATCGATTTTGCTCAATTAGAGACAAACGATCCGCTTCGACTTCTGGGATAGCCTCTCGCTCCATGAGGATGCTTCCCAACTAACCTCGATGTGTGATACTACTTGCTTGTGATTCGAAAGTCATTTCATAGGATTCCGGTGTCTTCAATTGCCCTGATGAGGATGGTTGGCCGCGTTGTTAGCAGTCCTAGGCTTCTCATCTTTCTATAAGATTTGGGATCTTATGATCACTGACTACGCGAGACTTCATACTTGGTATTCCAATGTTGGCGTCACTGTCTATGGAATACATCGATAACTCATGCTTCAATCTCTACTAGAGAGGACTGCTGGGTGCCTTGCTAAAGATGCACTTCTCGGTCTCGGTTCTCAGTTATATTGTCGATATCCGGCATAGTCTTTGTTATATATATATATATATATATAGAGCATCAGCGTCCTGAGCTGCGGGCTCCACTCCAACAATGACAATGACGCGCCATGTCTAAATGGATTCGAGAGTTTGGTAGAGGCTTTCCTGTAGCTCTTATCGACTCCCAGCAAGACTTTCGATTCAATATGCAAATAATTATCTGGAGGATACCTCAACAGCGCGGTGTTCCACGATACCTTGTGCATCATCAGTACTTCAGAACTGAGAGTTCTCTGAAGAGTACTGGTAGTGTCTGACTTCTCTGTTGGGAGGAATGGTTCTCGCACTAGCTCCCACACCTTTATATACGACCATGGGTTGGGTTGTGAATAGGGCCGTGATGTGAGTGTAAAGAGTGTGAAGTAACGTACACGACCCAAACTTCGCTGATGGTGCTGCATCATTAATCCCCAGTGGTTTTACTAGTATATACCCTTGAAAAACTTGGGCGTAGTCAGGGGTAACCTATCAGGGTTTCTAACCCATATTCGTCGATCAGAAGTCTACCTATCGATATAATTTGGTCCAATCCGTACCAGGCTGTTGTTAATGTTGTTAATGAAAATATGTAAAATCATTCAGCCAGAAAAAGAAAATAAGACCGTCGACCTGCAGTAAACAGTGATTATCAATAACTGCATTGGGTTACAGCTGGAATAGTCGGAGTAGCAAGGTCTCAAATGGTAGGTACATATATGAATCATACCTTCTCCCTTCAGATCATCGTTGTTCTTTGTATTTTTTCTTATGGCTCACTCGCCGGACACAGGTACCGATCCCATACAAGCCGTCAATGGCGCATACCCGGATGAAGCACTTTTGTCAGCTGCGAAATATCGCCAGGCCACGGACCAAGGCAATGTCTCCGACCTCAATGCGAAGAAGGGGGTCATTACACGCAGACAGGAACATACAAATTACCTTCCACTCATTATGAGCAATCGGGATAAGGTACCTTGCTCAAGGGTGCAACACGAACTTGGACCGGTAATCTCTGGATTACCACGCTCCACAACTGTTCGTGCAACGAACAGTACACTTAGTATTGGTACAACATTTGGTATGTGCACACACCGTCCTTCCATCCTACACGCGCGTACTCCAGTTTGCAATCCGTCTATGGCCGGCTATCTCATCTCCCGGGAAACGTCTCTCGTGGATCATTCGCTTGTGACGCCGCTGTTGATGATGTTCCTCACAAACCTACCTAAGTTTGAGCTCTCAATACAACTTCATCTTCCCCAGATCATGTTGAAAGTCAATTCGCAGCAAGAGACTTTTCACTTATTGTCTGATTATGTTTGCCAGATTAATAAGTATCAATGACGGGGTCACCGCCATCTTAAGATGGTCGCAATCAAATAGTTGTTGTCGAAGAAACGTCAACCCTTGACGGAGTAAGGGGCATGGAAGACGTATCTGCGTCTGCCACAGTAAATCGAATCACGAGAAGTGATGAAATATATGGCCAACTATATGTGAAAGGATACATCAGGTATAACTTCTTACGCCTCCGTTCGAATGCACTGGCACTCATTACACATGTCTGACCTAGTGAAACCTCGGTTGGGTTCGAAAGTTGGCATCGCTGCATGGTGCTGACGTGTATATTGTGTATTCCATGCGAGAAGTTTGTCGGATTCTAACGAAACTTGATGGATGCGGAGCAATTGTTCCGAACAAAATGTGAGGTAATTTCGAAGTCATTGGCGGTCAAATTTGCATAATGGGAATCCATGCACAATGAAATTCAAAATTTGTACCATTTGAGTGGAACTTAGTGGATGTATATATACTAAAGTTGTTCCCGAAAATGGCGAGGTCACTTGAAGGTTAACGGAAGTCAAATTAGCAAAATCTGATTGCTCAATTATAGGGATTACATGTCGGCGGATTACTCGTCAGCTTTAGAGGAAGCATATAACAAAACGATTATAATGAGTATCCACTCTCTGATATGTGAAATCAGCAGCTTTTATCTTACGCGGACGGACGAATAAACCTGGATATATTTAAATTGAGTTATTATGTTTCTGTGATACAGTTAGAGAAAACAGAAAAAATATGGAACGATATAGAAACGAAAAATTCCGCTTACGATCGGCGACAATTATCGGTATGAGCAAATAAATAAGGTCATGATATTGTGGATGATGCGCATTGAAATACATTTTTCTATTCGCTCACGATAACTGTATGGCAAATTAAATTATCAAATGTCAACACTCTGTTAATTAACTTCACTCGTGTTGTACAGTGCATTTGCGGTGAATTTTATTTAGAGCAGGAAACGGAACGAATAGTTATTAAATGCATTTTTTAATACGAAGTTGTTTTCCGATTTGTGACATTGCGGCTTCCGACCCGGCCATCCTGCACCTTTCCCCGGGGCGTTTCATAGCCTCCGTCCCTTCCCATCTACACATGACCCTAACCACGTCCTTTTCTGCACTACATGTTTAACAAGAGCATTCCGAGTATCTGACGTGTAATACCACAGCTATCCAAATTAACCAGATTAATTACATCCTTGTGTTACATAATCAAATCAATTACCCACTCGATGAACAATGGCTGGGGCTCAAAAAGTGATCAACCCGACACTATATCCTATTAAAATATAGCATGGAGCGGCAGCTTCCTGACATGAAATTAGCAAACGTCATTCAGTCACTCACTCAGACCTGTCGAATTGATACGTACCGGTAGCAATTTTCTCTAGGGCATCGTATTCGTTTCGCATTCTGTTGCAACTACTAATTACTTGTCCAGTGCCCTTACCGTGGGTGTTTGAATTCGACAGGCTATACTAATTCGAGCATCTTGGAATAAGATACGCAGGCAATCTAATTTGATCGATGTACGGTTGAAGACTATGTGGCCAGGTGATATACTCAGGATCAGACTAACACTACAGTACTCACAACACAGCACGTATGTAGGTTAGGACTTAGGGTTTGCAATTGAACAATTTGTATCGATGACCAATACATTGGTTCACTGCAGTACATTGCATATACACACAATTCAGATATTTAGCAGTCGTGTTTTCCGTGTTTCTGGTCGATGTGCTTGTCAATTCGTTATAAGTAGCTAAGATTCAGTTCAGTCTCTCCCCATGTATCCAGAAAGACATTGACGACATCGTACTGCTGTACAAGATATTCCACTGGTCGTAATGACTCCGCATTTTCGTGAATTCATTATGTGCATGTGTGTGAGGTTGGATGATAAAGTGTTAGCCACATCATTACTTCTCAAATCACCATTCTATTGTTCGTTCCATATGTTCTAGTTTATATTCGAGATTAACCGTTCGTTCATTGCAAATTAAACTGATATAATATAAATTATTTGTCATCTCCTGCGTCTGTCCGTCCAAATAAAAATCTAACAGCCGTTTGGAGTTCTTCCGGGTCACGGTCCGATAGTGGCGATATGACCAAGGACTTTATGACTAACACGCTGATTTACTGATTAGATGTTCCATGAAATGTGTTTGCTAACGGCTTGTTTCACAACGGTTAGCGAATTCTGCAGGGCAACCGACTATCTTTATAATAGTATAGCCTGTTCGCGGAGAAACTAGTTTGCAAGGAAGAGTGCTTGAAGCACGCGAACAATGATTTGTATTCCATTGAATCTCACCCCCACTCCACCACCGGGTCACTCCATGACAATGACGTCAATCTGTTGAGGCGTATGGATTAGAAGTCTGTTCATCTGAAGATCTTTGATATCGTATATCGTGTTCTTATGCCTGCCCTGAAGATACTAATCAAACGTAAACCATAATATCCCTCAATTTATTGCTAAATTATGCAGTCTTCAAAAGTGTTCACCCTTGACAAACCCCGTCTGAGGCCAATTTTCATTAATGCCTACTTACATAAACATGTTTTGATAGAGTTACAAGACCTGCAACAAACATAGAACTTCTTTGCGACAATTTGTCTGCCTCGGAACATCCTTGAAGAAACTTGACGTTTAACAGTACTATTCCGTTCTTCTGTTACCGGATCTTGAGATTTCGCTCCAGTTACATACAGCGGGAAAATCCATGTTGATGTGTTCTATCGTTCCTTTAGCTTTGTATGAGAAACCACTTGAACAAGGAATTCGATGATTAAGAGAATGTGTGATTTTCGAATTATTCAGTTAATGCAGGGGTTATCTGAAAGATAAAACGGGCTATATGTGGACTCTTGAGTATGTGGCGCTATCTACTTGAAACTGGAGCGTCCCTGGTATATGGCTGTCCTGGGAATACTCGGCTGAAGAAAGTACATTACACAATCTACAATATTCTATATGGAAATTAGATAAAACAGCTCGATAACAACATAGCCTTCAAGACGACTGCCCTTCAAATGCATTATTCCGTTGTATTGCACTGAATCTGGGGCACGGAAGCTCTTCAGATTGAATTGTTTGCTTGGGGTAAATTCCTTCGTTCCAGAAATCAGATGGCTCATATAATGCGGGAGGCATGCCTGTGCTGCTCAATCATTTATTGCAGGTGATATATAGAGGTCAAAGTATATACAAAAGCACTGAAATAGATTAAAACATTCAGCCAGATATGCCTGATAAGAACGCAGACCTAATAAACAGTGATTGTTATGAGTGTTTTCTGAAATAGTCCAAGTAGCTATGTCTCAAATGTTGGTCAACTCACATGAATCAGGCCTTCTCCCTGTATATCAATATTTTTTCCTGTAGACGTTCCGCCCAAGCAAGCATCAGGCTCGTTGTATGTTTAGGACGCACATTAATAGTTTATGGTAGTGTGCGTTGCACGACTACATCTGAACAACTTCTCCCCCGGGAAGAATTGTAATTTACTAATCCCTCCTTTCATTCGTGTGCAGCCATAGTCTATGTCAAGAATATTAATTGTGTATTCTAGGCATTTATTCCGTTAGCAAGCAATGTCGATATGTGTTCCTCACAAGCCTCGTCCCAAGATCATGTTGAAAGTCAAATCACAGCAGGAGACTTTCCATTATTTTGTATAATCATGTTTGCCTGATCATCAGGTAACACTGACAGGGTTGCCGCCATCTCAGGGGTGTTGCATCAGAAAAGTTGCTGTTGGCGCACTATTCACCTCTATGGCCACACTGTTAATCGGTTGTTTAAAAAAGGTGTGTAAAATATTGGGTTGTGTAACATATGAACCCACCAACTAGTTGTGTAAAAAATAATTACACAACTTGGGTAATCGTTTACACAAGTTGTGTATAATTTTACACAAGTT
>JAUOBX010588592.1:0-17571 GCA_032360705.1 Eupentacta quinquesemita | reverse complement strand
CCCCCCCCGGCCCCCCCCCCCCCCCCCCCCCCCCCCCCCCCCCCCCCCCCCCCCCCCCCCCCCCCCCCGCAGAACTGGGGGCCACTATTGGAAACAGATTGTGTCTATTGAGAGCTGCAACTGAAATATGGATACAGTCAGCATTACACACATGTGAAGGAGACCGAATAATCAACTTCAACGACTGCAATGCGGTGAACAGAACCTTCCTCAAATCAGGCAAGAATTGGGAGTCTTGATCATTAATTTGAGAGAATTTTAAACAAGCCACATTTGAGGAACATTCTCTTATTTGCCATTCTCTCTTGGCCATGCAGAATATCACACATGTATGAAACCATTGAAGTAAGTTTCTGAGTAGGAGTATTACAGTAAAAATATTGTTATACAACTGTTGATTTGTGGAGAAAAAAACATCTACTCCTCCTAATTGATATGATTATTTTCTGCAGCTCTAAGCAGTCTTTTCCAAAGGCAGCACAAAGATAGTCCACAATAAAAGGCATCTGGTAATTGCTATATCCACCCTAATATCCCCAGCAGTAAGAATGACCAGGCAGCACGATCACATGCTCTAAGTTGTCCACGTTTTATGTCTTGGAGGCCCATCAAGGATACTTCAATGGATAAAAGATGACAGAGATAAAACTGCCCCCCGATGTGAAATAAATCCAATTTATCCATTCCCAGCAGAAAACTTCCCCCTTTCTAACATCCTAATAATTTCCTAATTCCACTATTTTGCATTAAGAACAGGTTGTTACCATTAGTGGGTTGTTTTCACAACCTGGGGGGATTATCAACAAGGCCTGTTCACAAGTAAATTTAGCTATAGGCAGGAAAGTATTTATCATTCCTTTCAATCATTGGAACAAAGATCAGACAATAGGGCATAATTTAGGCTAAACAACTCCTGTATTTAGTGAAAGTATTTTACCATGTTTATAAACAGGCCAGGGTGATAATGACTAATTGTAACAATGTTTATAAACAGTCTGTATGATTGAAAATAAATAACCCTGTTGTCCCTACTGTCCACCAGGATGTAGTCGAGGCCGGCCAAGCCGAGGCCGAGCAAATCCGAGGGCAGACAAACCTAAACGGCTCTGTATATGTTTGATAGCTCATAAAGCAGAGAAACCAAGCATGTATCCACACAGGAACTTAGATGTGTTCATCACAACCCAATGACAGTCAATTGACTATCACATTGTCCCAGGCAGCTAGTGTTTACCAGGGAATGCTAGATCTGTAAAATGAAATCTTGCTAAACGCTGACTCCTATACTCTGTTTGACGTACCTCACTGATGAATATACCACCGTCCCCCTCCTCGCCACCATAGCACAGGGTAAGGCCAAGCTTGTCCTCCTTGTTAGCTCTCCCCAAAGTTATATCCTGTTAATGAAACACAACAAAAATATGATATAGGCAGGTGTAGGTTTAATGATGGCATAGAAAGCAGCAATGTTACCCTCGAAGAATGTTGGCCAAGAATTTAATGATATGTTTTATTGAGTTTATACAGTGACTGGCTTGAGATGGCTTGACCGTGTTTCAAATTAGTGCAACTGGATTTCACCACATTTGTGTGACTTGGTTCCATCTGTCCAAGTTGTCTGGTATGCATTACCACCCTTGAAAACCTTTCACTCATATTTGTATTCATCCATGTTTGCAGGCCATCATAATTGTTGCCATGTTCAATCTTCCCTCATCGTGCCTAATGCCGAATAACAGCATCTCTGCAAACCTCATTAGAGCTATTAGGCAAATAGCCCCAAATGTGAAGCTCTTAGTTCTTTCAGACACATAACAAGGCCGCTGGCATTTCATCCTGGCTACTTTGATTTCTATTGTTTTTGGGTCAAGGGATAGGGGTGGGAGGTATCTCTGTATGATATCGGTAACAGGGTTTTAACAAGCCTCCCTGCGGCGCTGATAGACCGAGGAGAAACTGCATCAGAGAGCAATAGAGCAAGAAGCAGCAGCAAACATCCACATGTCTATTTATATTGTAATATCAGGCAAGCATCCAATGGCCAGCATTATTTTCCCGTTTGCTATATAGCCCCAGAGGGTCGCACAAAAAGTGAGTTCTAGTGGAACCAGCAATGTTCAAATGCAACTGTATATGGGACCTAGTTCATATGCCCTTATACTGTGTGTCTGCATTCACTGTATGTATATTGTTTAGTATGGGTGTTTTCAGCAAAAATCTTGGGCTCAGAGAATGAAGCAAAATATGTGAATGCCTGTACATGCAGTGGCTGGCATATTATCTAACTTCAAAAGCAACTACATAATAATTATATCCCAACAATGCGTGAAGCACTTGTGATAAAAGGTGTTTGGAGTGTAGCTGCCGCAGTCAGCGCTGGAAAGCGCAATAACTCTCTAACCCTTTATCAGATTCATTCGGAACTTGGTATACGTGTCCGCCCTAGTAAAGTCTTGGATGGGTTGAAGAGTGAACATTGCTGCATGATTGCTACCCTCTTTTTTGCAAGTTATATGCAGCCAGCAACTCCAGGCGTCAGCACAAAAATCTTCAATGCTTCATCAGATTGATTTGAAACTTGTTGCGTATGTCTGCCCTAGTGAGAACTTGGAAGGTTTCGAAAGGTATATATTCCTACATGACTCAGCTGCCCTTTATTTTGCAGGTTAGTCGAGTTTGTCCCATTTACACAAAATTTAGTGAGTTGGTGGGTGTGGACTATAGTTGGTCTTGAGAACCATGGCAGTCATCGTAGGTCAAATTTGAATAGTCTATGTGATTTTGTCAGATTTTAATGAAACTTGGTGACTATGGTCGTTAGTTGTTTGTTTGTTCGTTTGGTTTCAATGATCCTTGCAGGAACTTTTGTGTGCAAAAATGCCCTTTGTGTACATACCCCCTTGGCAGGTATAACTGTACAGCTACTAGTGGATATTTGAAGCCTGGTATATACTGTGTATGAAATGTAACAAATATCAAAGTGATTCTGTTGTTAAGCCACGAACAGTGGAAATAATTTGCTGTAGTCATGGGCTAGCATGGTCAAATCATTCCAATTTATTCAATGAACGAGGACAAGTTATAGATTAGTCCATCTTATGACAAGGTCAGGAAAGATATCCTATATGTAAGAGTAGACTGAGTAGTACACCCACTTGAGAGGGAATTTGTCTAATTAGAGGGCAATCTTAAGAGGTGAATTTGGCAAGTTCTGCCACAAAAATAATTGTCATCCTACCATAAATGTTTTCCTCCTTTTCGCAATTTGTCCAGCACTGATAAATGCATGGGAGGAGCTCTCTTAACTGCCAAATTACCCAATACATACAGATGTGCTAGATAGCTTTGGGGAGCATGAGTTGTTAATACTGAGAAATGTTTACTCAGGCTCGATCACTGACTGATAATGCCACAATCACCAGCTAAACGATAAAAGCTTCGGAGTAATTACCCTAATCAGTTGATACACCCTGTCAAGGAATTATTAGATAAAGCTTAATCATGTCGTGCTTTACTCTCAGGATTGATCGACTGTGCCAATCTGCCAGGTTTAATCTCTCCAGTGAGCCCTTCCCCCGGCACAGCTCCCCTGGTCACGATGGGCTTTTAAACGGTAATTAACCGCCACTCTTCGGGAGCACCAAAGCCTCTCATAACAATCAATTGCGTGGAGAAGTACGTGCTTAGAATATAGATCGCTGACGGAGGTGGTGAGAGAACCACAGCAAACCTCCGCCCAACAGTGCCCAATCATTGGCAGGGTCGTATGATAGAGGCTCCTGGTGATCCTTGCATGACATCAAAGACATCAGAGGCATTATGAGTGGGGGGCACAGATGGTGAGAGAACCACAGCAAACTTCTGCCCAATAATTGGTAGGTTTGTATTACAGGGGTCCCCGGTGATTCTTGCATGTCATCAGAGACATTAGGAAGCTTTAGATTTCACGACAGGGACGCCAGCTACGACGTATGACGTCATGTAAAACCTACTGCGCATGCGACAACCTCACGCACTGCCATACTATGCCGATCCACGACGGGAGTCACTCACTTTTCACGTTGTCCCTACAACGGGAACATGAGCACAGCGCGTTGCATCTTACAGTATGCTAAACTATTCAATTTGGGAATTCCACGTTCAAAACTCATACGCGCACTCCTAAAACGTGCGCATCTGAACCATGCAACTGGCGCATTCGCACGTCGTTGGAATCTGGAGCGCTCTAGTGCAGGACGGCGACGTGGTGTACAACGTGGAGGAATCCCTGTCGCAGAAGTCCCTGTCGTGAAATCCAAAGCTCCTTATTAGGAGTGGGGGCACAGGTGTTGAGAGAACCACAGCAAACCTCTGCCCAACAGTGCCCAATCATTGGTAGATTTATATCAAGGAGGCACCTGGTGATTCTTGAATGTCATTAGAGACATCAGAAGTAGGTGGGGCACATGATTCTCCTTTGTACTGAAATGGAAGGCCATTGTTATTCCATCAGAAGAATTTATGCTACTTTTTCAAGCTTGTCGAATTTCCACAAAACTTAGTGAATATGGTCTACTTTCAGTTAACAGTAAGTATTATGTTGCATATCATCTTCAATAGTGGTGGAATCAAATAGATCCCCAATTTATAATCCGCCTACATCACTAGCATCTTGCAGTGGCACAGTAACGATGAAAATGCAAAAGTCATACAACGAACGAGGTGGCAACCTCAACGGTCCAACCTGTCAGATCCTGCCTGGAGCTGTTGTCGCTACGCGAGTAACATTACAACCCGGGAGTGGCAGGTGTGCTACGGCACTGAGAACAAATTCTATGGAGACCACGACGTGACACGTCTTCTCTCCCCTGTGACCCGACACCCACGGATATCTCACGTCTCCCCTTCTATGTAACGTCTCAGTGCACATAATTTACGGCGAGTCGGCTAAATTAATATCATCTTGGATTACCAGGGTTTGAGCTACACTCCAAGAGTATTGATAAATGCGAACCTAATTACCACTCCGATTGACGATCAACTTCCTACGTGTTGATATTCAATAGGCCACAGGGTAGTGGGAGTACAGCAAAGATTTCTGGAGTGATAGCAGAGCCTGTTGTGTGTTTTTTAGCGATTCTTCCAAAAGCTTCCACATCAGGTGGATGGATTTGACAAATATACTGAATACACAATTTAATCTGAATAACTTCCTAGCTGACACTGCTGAATGCCAACAGAAGCCATACTCGATTTATACATGATATAAGTCCTGCTTCCTAATACCCGTACATCACACACAGACAATAACCTCATAACTCCACTTAATTTGCTTTTCGAGGATCATTCTGTAAGAGCCTCTCGGACTTCTAAATATGACTTGTCACACAATCACCTCAGTGTTTACATGGAACATAAACAAATAAATGGCAGTCACCCTCAAAGTTGCAATCTCATGTCAAACATCTCAGGATATTAGTGGCAATTCCAAATTGCAATTGGCAAAACAGTGGTAAACATTTTATGGGACTGGAGAGTCAAATTGCCCACAAGCCTTGGCAAGGGGTAATAGATATTTATTAATGATGTCACGATTCCTGTCAGTGTTGTGTGGGATACTCTCATCTGATAGCATCAATGATACCACCTCCTCCCATTAAATGCCTCCTACAAAACCACAAATCTACTCTTGTTTTCCTAATAAACCACCCGCTAAGTTGAGAACATCACTGTCTTCTTCTGATGGTGATGAAATCAACTGATCTAGTAACGGATACTGGCAATATGGTATTCTATATGCAAATCTACTGTCAATGGTCGATAGTTGGCTTTCTGCAGATATATTTTAGGCATTATCAAAATCACACCTGTTGCTTCTTGCAAAATAGGATGCTTCTAAAGGGTATCTACTATTCAGTTCTACAATTTTGCTCTATATATTATTGATCATTGCTGCAATGATTCATAGAATGAGCAGGTCAGTTCAGACAGTCATAAATTGTCTGAAACCTGCATGTTGGTAACCTGCTCATAACACACAATCTGGTATGGCAAGTCGAGAAACTATAATGAATTCCTACAGAAACATGTGACCCTTTTGGTTCATCTATTTCAACCATTTACCTTTCCAATCTAGCAGTTGATTGGGGAGCTGCGTTCAGCCAAATACAACAGTACACAGAGTAATCGAGAGTGATATATGGCATCACCTTCAAGGGGCAGGCAATCTTCCTTCAAGTAATATTTTACCCACCCTCATTGCAGTGTCAACTTCGAGGGAGGAATGGGGTTGCCAGGTTTGAATCCACGACTGAAATAATTGTCAAGTGTATTCATTACCGATCTACTCATCTCTGTATGAGGAGGAAAACATAAACTTGAGAGTTATTGTTCAAATCAGAAATGTTTCATAGCCAAATTAATTCCACCACCGAAGACACAAACAAATCTCATAAATTTGTTGACCACAAATTAGCAGTATCCATGGCAACCATGGAGAAGGTCATAAGTTACCTCATATTCAAAGTCAAATGCCCTGTCAAGATCATCCTCATCAATTATCGGCACGCCGAGATTGTCCATGGCGTCTAAATCATCATAGAGGTCTGTGTCCAGAGACGTCAGCTGATCCTGGGGCGTGATCTCGCACAAGCTGGAATCATCAAGATGGGAGAGGAGGAAAGTGTTACAGCCGATATATATATATATTCAAGTAATGAGCAGCTTTGAAGGGCTATACATACTTCCGAGCACAGATTCTGACAGGTTTCTGTCGATATATTACAATTTCTCTAACTGTTTTGCCTCTTTGAGAGTGCTCGCAAGTTCAGTTGCAATCAATTTTGATTGGCAGCAACTTTTGGTTTGCATTGATCTTGAATTATGTATGGCAGGATACCAGCCGAAGGGCCAACTCCTTCAAGTAGGATATTAAATTACTGCACGAGGCTTGATGGAACGTGAAGCACAATTTTGATCTCTCTATCAATGATTGAGAGAAAAATAAGAATGCATAAATTGTAACTGAAATGAGACAGCCTCAAGTAACAGTTTTGACATGGTGCAAACTGTACGGTTGAATGGAAGTACTCTCTACTCATGACAGAAAGGTCACTATATTGTAAGTTCAAATGACACGCTTAAACAACACAATTTCCCACCATGCTTTCTTCTTCTGTGTACACATAATCACATGTGTGTGTGTGTTTTATAGTTGCAGACACCATAATGCATGTGTTATGATAGAGAGTGAAGAGTGGTGTGGCCATGGCGTTGCTAAATCGCAAACCAAAGATTCCAGGTTTGAATCCACTCACTTCCATTAGATGGGGATGCACAATGGGAAGCAGGGATCATTCACTTCTGTCTGGTTGTTCCGGACACTAATCGAGGAGGTGACATTTTACTGGTATTCATTGACTGTCACATCTGTAAACCCACGCCTTCCTGTCTGCCTGTCTTCAATAAAGGACCATTTGGATTTCTTGACCTGGAACATATGCAGCGAAAGCAGGACAGTGAGTCACTGTTCAGATTTCCTGCTTGCAGGCCAGTTTTACACAGCTCCAACACCCCCACCTCTTTGTCAGTATAGAAGGCATATTTCTTGACCTACCCTTCAAGACTATCAGACTTCTTCACCTGGTACGTTTGTAGCACCTTCCAGAGTAAGTCGCCACTCTGGAGTTCTGTTTGTGTGCCAGCATTGCAGACCATCTTGTCGCTGGAGACCTGTGAGCTGTTATCTGTTCTCCTGAGGACCTGTACGATGATTGGTTCTGTGGCATTCTTGAAAGCCTCAACAGCCTCCTCATGTGATGCCTTCGAAAGGTCCTTCCCATTCACCTGCAAATGATGGAGAAAAACAGAAGGGAGAGAGTGAGATATGAACAGCCAACTCATTCACTGAAACATTGTCCTGAAATTTGGTGTTGCACTGTTTATTGCAAAATAGTCTGAAATTAGGTATATAAGCTGTAAGAAGCAACTGGCCACTTCATGTCATCTCTTTATCGATCATTTTTCTCATATTCTGCATGTCACAAGAACAATTATTGTTATAACATAATGTGACATACTGTACATATATATTACCTACTGTAATATAACATAAGGACAAAATAGCTTTTCTGCTTTTTTTATTACAGATTAGGGGATATCAGTACTGGAATTGGAAAGAACCTTAGCTTTCTCCAGTTTATATCCCAATCTGCTTGAAATCTGGTTACACCGTTTTCTTTTCAATTATACAGAAAATTAAATTAGCATCTAGTACAAAGAAATACAAAATTGGATTGACAGAATTGGCAATCCAATTACCCTCACTGAAGAATGTTGCTCCAATGAGGTTAATCTCAAGGCTTCCATTCTGACCTCAGAAGGAACTGCCGCACCCTTAACAAACAAGCACTAAAGAATCCAGGCTCCCTGATTCACAACCAGCAAGCAATGCAAACAAACAAAACCAACAGAGAAAGGTCAGCCTGGACAGGACAGAAAACCAGAAACCTCAGCATCATCCCGCCAATTTGAATAATTTTGTCATCTGCTACCGAGGGCCAGAGAAGAATTATGGATTTCATTTAAAAGCTGTGCGCACGTTAAATTAGTTTCCAGCGCGAATACTATATTTCCAGTAAAAAGCGGTCAACGGACAGCGTCGCTGAGTGCGTTGGGGATTGGAAAGACACAGAAGGATGGGAGAACTGAGGAGGTTAATCTCTTCGAGGTCAATGCATGTTCATCATCCTTTATAACATTATGAGACTGAGAGCGACAATGATGAGAATACCAATATTTTGATACTCCAGATTGGAGCAATAATATATTCGCACACAGCTAAAGTAAATTATTGACTGGTTGTATTGAGGCATGTTGACACCCTTCCTCCTGCAATCTACATCTATATGAATATGGACAGTTCTGATAAATTCAGTGATCACTGAACTCAAAAGAAGGTTTGTGTGAAGGAGCCTGGGAAGCACAGCGTCCTGAATTGCAATGAGAGTTATACTGTATAATAACGCTGAAATGCTAAAGACATATTTGAGTGCATGTCCAGCTAACTGCTCGATGTGCTTCACTACAGAAACTGATCATTGGAATCAAGTATGCAAAATATTGAACATAATAACCTCAGAGAGAATGTGGCAGCAGCTACATGTATATCGCATCGCATGAGAAGCAACAACATCAATAACAAGGAGGCTAATGACAAAGTAGCTAACCTGTTGATTCGCACCAGTGTAGTGCACATGAGTGGGAGAAGCATTCTGCTTATATGACAGTCAGATTACTATTTGGGCCGAAATTAAAACCTAGGTGACCATTCACCCCAAATCCATCAACACTCCATATGTAGCATTAGTCTCAATAATACTCATGACCAACCCTGGTGATAATTTTGCATGTTTTCACGAAATTGCTGAAATTTACCCAAAATAACCTCTGACCACACATTATTGAACACCCCATCCATATCACTTTCATGATCATCTGGATTGATCAGGCAGAATAGTCAAACTTCCTCATGATTACCCATGTCAGGCGTGGGCCGCTTGGTAAATAATGATTTGTCCCTTTTTCTGTGTCCAATTCGTATTCCCAAATGGAGTCAGTATAAAACGGTCTCACATCAGCCCACCTAAACTATGCATGGTTCAGTCAGTATGAAAGAGTCCTACTGACAAAATGGAGGAATTCTACAACCTCTAAGGAGGAAGAAGCCATGACACTAGGGGTCCGTGACTCTGCTCTGCAATTAACTCACACTGGGTGATGTACAAGTGTGTGTCTGCGTGGGGTAACCTGTGACTGTCATGAATGTTCTTTGTGTGTATACTCTGGCTCACTCTGCCCCAACCCACCCAAGCGGAGCCTAAAGCTGCCAATTATGAGCATCTACCCATCAATACATGGACACCTGTCAGGGATGAGATGACATGATTGACAGAGAGAGGGTCAGGTTACACTCCATCTGTCCTCCTCCTTTCTCCAGACATCTATACTCTCTTTTTATACTCGGTGCCACATCAGCAACCACAGGCACCCTCAAATGCAATTTATATTTAATTTCCCCTCCAATTGCGAAACCATCTCCTAGTTAAATTGGGGAGTAATTGCAGGGTGGAGGGTTTGCCTTACATACATATCCATTGGAAATTGTCAGCAGCAAAGCGTCCGTTTCTGAGAGGAAGATAGATTTCCATTCAATTTGAGCTTCCCTTGCAGGCTGCTTTGGTGAGTGTACAATAATGATATGTGCATTCACTTATGTAATTCAATTATTAACATTACCAGTAAGGGGTGTAGAAACACCCGTAGGACCGAGTTAGAAATCTACCCTGTTTTTATTTGTTTGCTTTTCTGCCTTGCAAACCCATTTCTATTCTTGGCTTGCCCAAATGAGAGCTCATGAATAGAACTGGGTTTGTAAACATGTTTATTTTTGCATTCAATTTGAATGATTCCTGATTTATGGTGCATTTATTACAAGCGGTCACATCTGCAGCACATTGTTGAACTAACATACAGAACATTCCCATTCGTTATGAATCAGCTGGCACAACTGAAATGTTAACAACCTCAAGGCAAATCCTCAATCCTTGTGCATGGTGCAGGGAATTGAATTGTCTATATGCATGCATCACAATTTACAGCTTCTCCCCAATTTGTACTTATCCCATGACCTAATAGGGGTCTTACTCTTTGGCGATGAGGCAATGATATTGATTCTATAGTTTGCTCACAGCCCCTTGATGAATGAAAACATGGATATCCACCATCACTATGAATTTCATTCAACCGAGATCTTTAATCAACTACGATCTCCGCCCCTAATCCCCCTCACGATCACAGAAAATGCATGTGTGCCCCCTGGGGCAAAGTCTAACAAACATCACACATCAAAAGTTGTAAAAGAATCTCTGGGATTTTATGCTTTATGGGACATCAACCATAGTTGAGGTGGTTTTATCTCCAATGAAGCTTTATTTCAATAAGTGCTGTGACACTGTATTTTGCACATCTTACATGCCTGATGCAAGAGGCCATTTGAGGCGATAAATTTGTGAGTATAGAGTAGAACATAGATCCAAGTGGAAAGAAGTTTTGCATAAGATGATGTAGGAGAAATACAGGGGCAACAGTATGTAAAGGTGCCCAGTCATCTCCTAAATGATTGTCTTTGCAGTCTTTGCCATGGGTGCATGGCAAAAACAGTCTTTCCACATGTTTGAAAGACAATTGTTTCCACCACCAGTCCTAGCTTAACATATCATTTTAGTGATAATAATTGATTTTATAGCAAACCAGACATATTTCTGTTCTCATCAAGCCAATGAAAATCATACAAATTTAAATGAATATATTCTGCATATATCATGCTGAGAGGATTGAGTCTTTCTTACAGTATACCTGTACCTTAAAATAAATAAATAAATTTTGAATCATCATAAATATAAAAAATAATTGTGAATGACCTTGGCCAATGCGAAACGAGCCCTTTCAGGCAAGATGATACCAAATTGACTGTATTCGAAGAGTATGAGGGGGAGGAACAGGCCTAAGGACATATTTTGCATAATTTTCCAAAGTCCAGGATATAATCCATTTGTGAGTATTAGCTGATTGGATGGGATGACTTTGTAGAGAGCTGTTGGCAATGTCTGCCCAGTCCTCTCTATAGGCTTACAAGGTAGGCTCAGGTTTCAGAGCTTCTTTCAATGTCTACCAAGACAGGCTTGTCAGAGTTGGTTGACCAGAGGATTGAAGGGGATGATGATGAGCACAATTTGAATTGTCAGGGATGATTCATAATCACAATGGTCAGCATGTTCAATCTGAAGAAAAAGATAATGCCTCTCTAAAATCTCTTCATAGTGGGCCCAGTCAATACCTGTCATGGAGAAGCCTCAGGTGATGCCTAATCTTCACATGCTTGGTGAATGCAGCGACTACATTTGATCCTATAAATGGTGGACATGTAAATTGGTGAGAAACAAGATATACCTACTGTACCATGACTTGCGGTAGGAGTACTGTAAAGCATTTATCTTTTTCAGTTTTACTTTGAGATTCATGGAGAATACACTTCAAGTTCAGGGACACATCCACTTGTTGCAATAGTATGTCCAGATTTGTTCAACATGGAGAAACCTTAGGTTGGGTTGAATGCAGTACTGGGGGAGAGGTCTAAGAAGAGGGAGAGGGAATTACCGGGCAGCACAGTTCTACACTAACCAATAGAGAGAATAGACTTTCATATAGGCTTTCAATAGGCTTTCAGCAGTTTTAAGACCAACAAAGACATGAATATAGGCCTACCTTGAAACATTTACAAGTCATATTCATTGACTATATATATTGGATCTTTTTGTCATCCATAGATCATATGATTGCTATAACTTCATCTGCCAATACTGCTACAGTAGTACAGTACTGTATGAAAGATGTTCAGTACATCTACCTGACAAACCATTCATTGTGAGCTGTCGAGCTCAATCTAAATATCAAAATATTGTACTGCAAAATGTCTTTCATAATCTGCAGTATTCCAGCAGAGGGGTAATCATACAAACTGCTTTCACATGAAAACAGGGATGGGATGGGATTGAATGTCCTTTCTAATCAGCCTTCCAGCCATGCATTAAATTTACAATCGCCAAATTGGCACATCTCGCTCCTCGTTAACTGGTTATGGCCACTGATTCAGTCGCAGCAAAACACAGGTTTTAACAACACCCTAGAGGAGGCTTCAAAAGCGGTCCCCTAGGTTAGAGCGTGCCCAAAATTGAAAAACTGCCTTTGAGAGATTATAAACAGATTAATGAGTTATTGGAGGTAAATAAAAGCTTTTAGGTATGAAACGCCTCCGAGGGGCCATTCGCCCGGCGTCATTTGTGCAGCCTCAATTCAAGCCAATAAAATCCCAACCAATTACCTTTTCGAGGGAGGAAGGATTCTGTTGAGCAGTCTACGACGATATGCGTCGGAAAATGAATGAGACAGTGTGATTCATCAATGGCCCATGGCAAAGAGAATCTCAAGAAATTAACAAAAAGACACAAATGAAGATGGGCATTCCACAGTCAGGAGAAGGCCCAAAGCTTCTATTGCACAGGACTGTACATTTTCTCCTCAGCCAGCAAAAGTACCATAGAGCAATGTCCTACTTTGAACTGGAAGTTCAAAGAGTGGGCCCGGGTAGGTCGCGATTGCATCACCAACTATGAGGGGGCCAGGAAGAAAGGATTGTTAACAGTAACTTCCCTATATATTCACTGTATGTATCAGAACCTTATCTATATAGAGAGCGCAAAATAGTGGGCTGGGATCATGCAAAACTTCACTATGGAAAAATGTTCAGTCCGTTTTGTACTGTACATAAAACATTCCTACTATTTTCTACATTTTCCATGATGGCTGATTCTCTGTTAATAACTTTCAAGTGCAGTGATTCCTTGCCTTTGGTCAGCTGATAACTACTTTCACCCAAACCATTTTAAAGTCATGTAATGCTTGAACAATCTGTCTAAAATACTGCAGAACACACTTTTTTAATCTTTCCTGTTCTATTCAACAGTAATCATGTTCACAATGTATCCATAGTTTGGCCTCTGTCGACTTTAGCCGACCTCTGACCCAAAATCAATCAGGATCATGTACTCCTAATGACTCACCTACATGTCACCATAAAGACTCCTTTTGCATCCACTAGTTATTGTGTTTACAATGTTTCCAGAAGTTCTCTGTTGTCTGTTGACCTCGGCCGACTGTGAACCTAATCCAAAATCAAGAGGGATAATGTATTCTCAATGACTAACCTACATGTCAAGACTGCAGCTTTGCATTCACTTTCCTCGTTTACAAGGTTTTCAGACTTTGACCTCTGCTGACCTCAGACAACATCCAACCTGACCCTAAACCAATTGGGATCATGTACTCGTTATGGCCACCTAAAAGTGTGGAACTGCACCTTTGGGTTAACTAGGTATTGTGTTCGCAAGGTCTCCGGATGCTCACCTCTGTTGACTTTGAATATACTGTGTAACACACTTGTATTCACAAGAGGCGGAACATACACACACACACACATATAATGTACACTATACATGCCCACACTATTGCGCAAATTCCTCTTGCCTCTGGCAAGGAATCCAGTAGCAGAGGTGACTCTTTTCTGAGCGAAAAATTATTGACTTCTTCACTGGCAGCCAGATGAGATAGGATGTGCAGGATCTTCAAATACGCTATAGGTCACTTTAGACAAATCCCTAATCATGCCTAAGAAATTCTGACGTTGTCAATGCAGTTAGACGGCAGTATGGCACGCTCTGGAGCCACATATCTATCACTGAGAGTATTCCCAATTACAGTTGTCAGCATTCACCCTACACAGACCCCTTGACCATACAAGATGCTTCATGGAGGAAGTGAAGTTTTCAAACCAATCACTGTTGTGGCTGTTGAGCAAACCTTACAAGGACTTCATTATCCAAGGCTCTCAGGTGTGAACACAGAGTGAAAACTTTGCCCGGGACGACTGCAGAATGTGAATGTGTTTCGGAAGGCGGCACCATCCTAATGGCTCAAATTACAGCTTGTTTGAACAGGATCCAACCCCTGATGGAAGAGATGGGTGAGGGATGACAAGCTTCATCAATTGTGTCACAGAGAGAACAAGAAAACTGTGATTGCTGTAACCACAACGTAATGTACAGTTGAGTGTTCCATGATTGTGATCGATGTCTGCAGAGGTTTACTTAGTTTCATTGCTCGCAGCAAATCCTTCCATTGGATAGATTGCATGGTCATCGAGCATAAACTCCCAGCACTATATCCATACATTGAGAAGATGCAATAGACTGTTATATTTTATATTATTTGATATAGATGTCATTCCTGATTTTAGCTATTATCATTAGGCTATTCAGATAAGCTCATTCTAGTTGTAATGATAATAAAATGATAATAATGGAATTTATATAGCGTATGTATCAAGTGAAACTGATCGAAGCGCTTAACAATCGAAGTGAGTACGAAATAGAAATAGAAGAGTAACCTGGGTGAGTAATCTTGATTTCCAGCAGGAGGGCATTCCATAGTGTCGGGGCAGTGATGTACTCAATGCAATTTAGTTACAGCAAATCAAGTACTCCCAAGTACTATCAGTGGTGTATCAGAAATAATCACTTTACAATATTTGAGGAGAATCCACATGGATTTCTTTCGTTTGAACATCGCCAAATAGTACAATTCATTCGAACCCATACAACCCACTCAAACCAAATTCCCTTTAACCCATCCAATGATGGATGCCCAAATTAATGCCATGAAACAGCCGACAGTAGGTGTCATGGCACAACGTCAGGTGTTGACACTTCTTCCTCCTAATACCTATGCAGAATCCATCTCTGCCCTATCATGAACATGTTTATTGGAGCAAGTCCATGTAGTGCAATTAATTACTAGGCCAGCCACTGCAACTTCGTTCGATTCAGGTTTCTATATCTTTTACTTTCGCAAAATTCATACTCCAGTGACACCTATCAAGGCTAACATAGCGCCCTGATCACTAACACCTAGTCAATAATTATTGCTGCTGTTCCATCTCAAGAATATCTCCTGCGACTTTCCCCGAGTTAAAGTTGTGATCCATCTCCGTCACATATCCGTGAATAAATTATTGATCCAACACCCGTTTGATGTAACGTGACCTTCCCAATGGGATCTGGGATGCGGTGCAGTGGTGCAAACCGACGAGGGGCTCCAAATAAAGATCTCTCCGTCTCATGGTTTTAAGTCTCAGCACATCTCAGGCATCTTACAAGCTGGCAGAGACACCGCATCCATGTGAGTGACTCTACATTACATCAGCGGACGTATGTGCTCAAAAGTGCACCACTTAAGAGGGATGTCTCCCACAGAGAGGCGAGAGGCTGTCTCATTGCATCAAATGTAACAAGAGTGGGCTGCCAAAAGGAGTCGCATGTGGAGGGAACCCATTAACCACAGGCAGAGCAATTAATATTTCCCTCTGGGAACACATAAGCATCAGAGTCAGACAGAAAAACACAGTTGTTTTGGAGTGTGGCGACAGCCTCCACCCTTTCCCTCCTCTCCCAACAAATATTTCTGCATATTCAGCTAATCACAAGGACAGTGGTGATTTGTTTAAAATATTCACATCATATCGAGGAGACAATGGCAGTAATTATAATACAATTTGATGACAGGACCTGTCTACAGACACCTACATGCTGATCCTGGTTGGGTGGGGTGTCCCCCCCATCCCCTCCACTTTGAAAAGTCAAGCATGGGCATCAATCCTGGTGGACAGGGGGACGCGTTCTCAATTTTTTAGGCTACTCCCATTGACTTTTCATTTTTCACACAGTTGATTTTTCAGGAGCGAGGTCATGTCTCCCCACTTTGGTCAAGTCCCACACCCCTCTCACTTCTGATCATGGATTGATGCCTATGTACCTACAGTAGATGACTACAAACATGAAGTATTGTTCATTACATTACATTTTCTCCTGTCTTTATCCAATACTCATCCGAAGGAAATTACGGATTCAATGTTGAATTGACCGTCAGTAATTCTTTGAAGACTCAATGAAGTTTTCTGACACACCCTTCAAACATTACCACAGTCTCGAGTGTTTGATCACAGAGGACTTCACGCTCCAATGCATTATGATACAAGCACTGAATCGATCATCTCATATTAATTTCCTTTCACGTGGGACACACCGTTTCTTGTTCATTAGAGGATTATTCGTCGTCATATCCCAGTTCCTAGAGTAAATAGTGGAAATAAACATTTGCTATTACTCATGTGTTTGATGATCCAGCACTTTTGTTTGATCGGGGGCCGGTACACAGCAAAAAGTGCCAGCCAGATGAGACACAGAGAAATGAATCCTTCCTCGCAATGTAGATAAACTTGTTCTCCTCTGCAATGACAGCTTGATCGCTGTTGACATGACAAGCCAATATGTACAAAACAAAGCAAGTAATACCAAATGGAGTGAGAATTTAATATGGGCATGAACTGCAGAAGAGAGAAGAAAGTGATGAGTTGTTCCAAAGAGTTTATAAACAGGAAAGGTAGCGATGAATCATGATGTGATGTCTGTAGCCTGATTGTATGGATTCCTTGATGACCAGTGATTGCAAAAATGATAAGACATAGCCAATGAAATGTTTGTTTGTCAACTTCCAATTGGATTGATAAAACTAGGGCGAAAAGGGACAGAAAACTGCATTTACATTTTTGCTATTCAGCAGGAGATTAGTCAGGTGGATACATTTACAGACAGACATGCTTGCTTCTTCTGAATTACAGGCATTGGAAGCTCCTCAAGGCAGTGTTGGCGCTAATCAGTGCATTTGCGGGATTTGCGCGCTTTTTTCGCAAATCCCGCATTGGAAAAAAAGCATTGGAAATTTCCCCCCCCCCCAAAAAAAAATTTACTTCTCCTTTTCTGGGTCATACCCGATTCTAGCAACCTCTAAACAGTACTGCTAATGCCCAACTGTCATTTGCTAATGCATAGAACTAGTACAAGATCAATTATTGTCGAAAAA